>JAUZNJ010055371.1:0-24372 GCA_034780135.1 Jordanella pulchra | reverse complement strand
CCCCCCCCCCCCCCCCCCAAACCTAGTAAGACACAACGTTTCAAATCTAGATAAAACTTAAAACTTGCAGTTTAGAAAAAAACTGATCACTTTAGGTGATCTGTTCAAATTTAGTTAGGTTCTTCTCCCTTCAAACTCCTACCTGTTCTTGAGTTTTAGCTAGCTGGTAGCGTAGACCTGCTCTCTCCTTGTCTGCATTCTTACACTCCTCCTCCAGATGACAGAGCTGATTCTCCACAGATTCAACACAGACTGCCTGAAAGAAAGGAGCAAAGAGGTTTCCTCATCAACACTTTTCCTAAACTTCATTCAAACTTTGACACATTAAAACACAGTTCCTTACAGAAAGTGTTCATGTCTCAACATGTTCCAATTCGGCTACAGAGTATTTTATATAAAGTAGTAAATACTTGGTAATAAATATCTGAAAAGTGCGGTGTGCATTTGTATTCCCTCTACCTCCATAAATCAATAATTAAAGTTCTTATCCTAACTCTGCAGATAAGACAACTGCAGGTCTTTTGTGTCCAACACCTTTACTCGTCTACAGACTCAATGTTTATCTTTTCAAAATACCTCAATCTCAGACAGGTTGAATGGAGAACATCTGAAGGCAAATCAAAGCTTAGTCTTTCCACTGGTTCTTGGTGAATGTTGTTGTGGACTTTGTCAGAGCTATTTTTAACTCATGGGTGTGTTTTTGATCGAAAGATTTCTAATGCAGCTGAGACTTTACGTTTAGGGTCAGTAAACTGCTTCCTTGTTCATCTCTCTCAGGATCTAATAGGTTTTCTTCCAGTATCTCTCTTACTTTCCATCACATCAATTCGTTTAACAGCGTTCAGCAAGGTGTTTCAAAGCTATAACCTTGTTTAATAACCAAATACTCCTCCAAATTCTCCGAAAAACCTCTCAGGTCTTTAAGCGATAGATGGATCTATGACAATATGAAAGACAGCTCTACAAACTTAGGTAACTCCTAAAAGGAAATGGCTACAGCAGCATTTCTACTTTAGGATTAGCAAGGTAAAGAGTAGTGACAATGCATTCTATACTTCTCAGAATTTCATCAAAGGTCACATAAAACTGAAACTTATGCATGAATTTCCTTTGACTTAATGAAATGGATTCACAATGCCAGACACAGTTTCAAACAAACATGTTCTGCTTCTCAATCAGTGCGGGAGAAATTATTTTTAGAAACAAGTGGTGTCTGAATTCCTAAAGAGCTGATTGTTGGACCCCATATCATGCTGCTCACCTTCTCCCTGAGGTCAGAGAGCTGTTGTGAGAGCTGGTCATTTCTCTCCGTCAGCTGAGCAGAGTCCTCCACAGCTTTTCTTAACTCTGCCTCCATAGCAGACAAATAAACTGCCATCTAACACAAAACAACCACCAATCAACTACCAGCTACTGACAGGAGAACAACCGGCCTCCGTTGTTGATCAACTCCTACCTCGTTTTTCTCTTCAGAGTAGAAAACCTCCCTCTTTTTATTTTCCTTTATCAGCTCTGCCAGCTGCTCTCGTAGACTTTCTATATCAGCGACGCTTTGAGCATTTTTCTCTGTTAGAGTCCCTTTGTCGTCTTCCAGTTGCTGGCTCTGTAACTGCAGCTCTGAAATCTGGAGATAAAAATCAACCTTTAATATCTACTAGCAAACGACCAGTGCCGTTTTTTGAAGAAAGACTTGATTGTGTAGGATATTATAACCTGTTTGTTGAAATTGTCAGCTGCTTGTTGAGCTGCAGACTTCTCTTTTTCCAGGTGCTCCAAAGTTTGACTGCAATAAGAGAAATTAAACTTTAGGCTAAAAAAAGAAGAAATAAAACAAGGCGATGAGCTGCAGGTAATATGAGACTCGATTTCTAAAACATGCATTCACAGCATCTCAAGAGGGGGGCCTCAGGGCTCTATATGAAGGCCTTTTTAATTTACCTAAAGAATTTCAGGCAGAAGTACCGAAAAAAAAAATCTTTTTATGCTGATGACACAGTTGTTTCCCATAACACAACTTAACTTCTTATTGCTGAGAAAATCATGAGCTCCTCGTTTTTCCCAAAAGAAAAAAAAAACAACACTTTCTTAAATCAGTGTTTTTTCCTCTTTATAGGGAGTAAAAACAACCCAACTTTCTGATTAAAGCTCTTTCTTTCAAGAAGACTGACCTCAGTTCTCATGGGACCGCTTATCCACTTTATGCTGTTTTTATTAACTAGATTTCATTTTCTAGCATTTGCTAATTAATAGTGTATTGTTTTAAAACCAGTGTATCCAACGTCCTAAATGTGACCTAAAGAGAGAAACTACAGCCCTCAGTAACAGGCACATGGTTCCCTCAAAGCTTAGGGAATAAGACGTTCTCCTAAAATGGGCCTTTTACTTTAAACAACAAAAATGATTTGATTATTAAAATTAATGGACTTTAATAAGGAGAATGGAAAAAACACTGGGAGTGTTTCTATATGCATCCGCTGTCGTCCATTCTACCATTTTTTTTTGTATCCCCATGAGATTTGCCTATAGAAACGATAGTGGAATAATAAATAAATAAAATGCTCATGCCAGGTGTGACATTTTGATTGTTAGTACAAGTTTTCACTGCAGCACAGCAAATCAAGCTTTGCAACAAGATAAATTGTTTTTATTAGCATCAACTATATTTAGCAGCATAACAGACTAGAGGCCCGGTAGCTTTGCACATCATTGTGCTGGACAGCTGGATTTAATGTTATGCAGCATAATGAGCTAATCATTTGAAATCAGATATATTATAATAGAACACTTTCCAAAAGATTGCCTGCATATATATTCCAGGATTTGTTAGTGAATCATGGATGTCAATAAACTGCCTTTAGTGCCATATTTTTTAACTCTAAGTATCATTATAATTTCCTGCGATCAGATTTACAAAACAACCTTTTTGCGTTTTAGGCAAATGAGACTAAATTACATGTGGAATTTGTTTCTATGATAATTTTTATGCCTTTGCTCTTTAATTATGAAGAGTTTCAGTTTGTGCTTCTCACATTAACTCGTCCTTTGCATCCTTTAGCTCCCCTTCCTTTAGTGCGGCAATGTTTTTTTGTAGCGAGATGTTTTCCTTGGCAAGTCGAGCAGCTTCGAACCTAAAATGAGATCGAACTAAATTAGAAAGCCTTTCTGCAGTATATTGATAACAAGGTGTGCTTCATGTTGAATAAATGCAACCAACTCAAATACTCAGGATGGTGTTTTAGAGGGATGAAAGCAGCTAAGCTAAGGTATCCTTAGGCTCTTTACATGGAGGAAAACCACAGGCAGCAACAGCAACAAGAGCTTCAGGTTGTGTCTGGGAACAAAAGGAAAAGTCGAGTCTAACATCTGCCCACTAATGGGACGGGTTAACCAGACGCCACTCGGGATCCTAGCTTTTCCACTTTACCTATTAGCCTGATTGGTTTGGGTCATTATCTGCGACTCATCTCGGAGATCTGCGATGGCTCTGCGAAGTTTGCCGTTCTCCTCTTCAAATTCCCTGCAACATTCCTGGACACCGACTTCCAGAGATTCGTCCTCTTGCTGATCACACAAGTGCAGAGAAATCTGGTCCGGGGGTCTTTGTGCTTGCTCACCATCAGAGATCAAGTCTGAAAGCTTGTCCTGCCTTTCCAGCTCGTTCAGCAGGTTGAAGAGCTCAGCGTTTTCTGCTCTCATCCTGCTGATCTCGTCCACGAGGGAAGCGTGCTGATCTCTAAAGTCGTGGAAAACGTTAAGCCTTCCTTCAAGGCTCCAAACCCTATTTTCCAGCGCATCGTTTTGGTCCCTCAGTTTGGCGTTTTCACACATGCAGTCTTCATATCTGATCTGCAGATCCACCATTTTTAAGCTCCTGGCCTGCAGCTCTTTGACATGCTCCACTAACAACAGCGTTTGAACTTTAAGCTTGTAGTTTTCTTCCACAGCCTGACGAGCAGCTTTGAACTTTTCTCTGTGATGTTCCAACAAACTTTCTAGGATTTCGGTTTTCTGCTGAAGCAAGGCAATCTTCTCGTGTAGCAGAACATTCTCCTCTGTGGCTGTGTTATACAATGCCTGTAATTTTAGAGCTTCACACTCTTGATTCTCACAATCTGACACTTCGTCAACAGTTTCGAAACTATCATGTGCAGATTTGTCCTGCCGTTCGTGCTCACAATCGAGAAGTAGGTCACTTTCCTGTCGGTTTTTAAAGCTATTTGGTAAACGTTTAAACTTAGCGTCTTCTACCAAACGCTCAGCAGGGTCACCTGCTGTCTCCTGCAGCATTAAAACCTCCACCCCAGTCTCATGATGTTGTTGATTTTCATGCAAACAGCTTCCGCAGTCCTCTTGTGGTTTGGTCTCCTGGTTGTAGGATTCAACAGCTACTTTATTTTTACAGTCAGCGAACGCCTGGAGTAGGGAGCCATCTTCAACCTGACTCTCATGGGAAGTGGCTTTGTCGTTGTTTTCCAAATATAAATAACCGGCATCAGGTGATGCTGAGTCGGGTTCGCCTCGCTCAGGGCTTTGCTCTCCTGGTTTCTGATCAGGAGGAACATCAGCCTCAACATTACATCCCTCATTGAAAACACCAGAGTTTTCAAGCTGTGTGTCTTGATTTCCAGAAGCTTCTTGAAATTCTTGTTCATCCATCTCAATGGTAGCAGAGTCAGAGTCAACATCGTCATCATCTTGATCAGAGTTTAAACTTCCAAAATCAGAAGGCATTTCTAAAACATCTTCCTCCTGATCAGACGGAGCTTGGCAGGAATCACTATCTTGCTTCTCTATAAATGCATTGATATGATTTGATTCTTTGCATTGTTTCCCATTTAAAGAAGATAAAATCTCTTCCCGTTCCACCTGCAGCTCCTTTATGTTGATTTTAAGAACATCTCTTTCCGCTCTGAGTGCCTCCAAATCAACTTCCTGCGTCTCTCTCAATCTTTCCTCAAGAACCACCAGATTCTCCAGTATTTCTTTCCTCTCAAGCTCAAAGTCCAAAGCTGCTTGTTTGAGAAGCGTCTCCAACTCTTCAACTTTAACCTGTAAATCATCTCGCTCTGTTAGCAACCGACTCCTCTCTGCGGCCTGCCTCTCTGAATGGGAAGTAATCTGGGAGTATTTTGCCTGCAGCTGTGAATTGTTTCCGATGAGTTCTTCCCTCTCCTGCTTAAAATCTTCCACCGTTTGATTCAGCAGCTGCTCCATCTGAAGTAATCTGTCCTCAGCCTGAGAGAGGAGCTGATGTTTCTCCTGTAGCCGACTGTGGAGCTCGTTCAGCTGCATGCAGAGCTCTATTTCCTTGGTCTGAGCCCTGCTTGTAACATCCTCCAGTTCATTCTGGAGCTGCCTGTTCTCCATCTTTAGCGCATTCATTTCTTCGCTGTGAATATTTTCAAGCTCTTGCCGCTCATTCTCCCACTCCTGATCGCATCTTTCTCTTTCCTGCTCTACAGCTTCCTCTATTGCTTTTCTTTGGTCTCCTGCAGCTTCCAGAACGTTTTGCATTTCCTTTTCCCAGAGGAGCTTTTGATCAGCGTGGCTTTCAGAAAGGGTTTTCAGCTCACTTTGGTAACGCTCTTCGAGTTTGCAGATCTCAGCTTGAAAACAATCTGCTGCAGATTCCTGATCACATGAGAAACGGTCTTCTATGTCTCGGATTCTCTGGTTGAAGCTGATCTCAACTGCCTCCCTGCATATGGGTCATCAATGTTTGTTACAGAAGCAACATAAAACCTTTTTTCTGCTGTATCTTTCCATTTGTTTCTAGACAGAAACACATTTTAAAAGACATTCAAATACTCATGCTGCTTGAGCTCTTACTTATTTTCATATTTTGTCGCATTAAAACTGAAAACTTTAATGTATATCAAAACTGGCTTTCTATTAGGTAACTTTTAGTCCCCCTAAATTCAATCTACAACAGATTTTAATCCATTCAAATCCAAGTTTTAATGCGACAAAGAATAAAAATGTTTCCTTTACACAATGCAGTCTTTAAAAAAAAAAACCCACAGCCCACTTTGACTTTGATCTCACCTTTCCTTACTGATGTCCCCTCGCAGTTTGTCCAACACCGCGCTGAGTGCGTTCCTCTCGTCTGCATGCTTGTTGATGAGCTCCTTCATGACGGCTGCGTGGCTCTCTTCTAGACGAACCCTCTCCTCTGCTATCAGCTCCTCCATCCTCCTCTCCTGCTCCTCTCTTTCAGTCTCAAACTTTCCTCTCTCCTCAGTCAGCCTGTCTTGGATCATCCCCTCATAGTCCTCTTCCATTTGAAGTTTCTCCCTCTGCCACTCTTCTGTTAGTTGTTTCTCCTTTTGCTCAAACTGTTCCTGCAGCTGCAGCCTTTCCTGCTGGACTTTTTCCAGCACGACCTTCTCATGACGCTCCTGAAGAAGAGCTCGTTCTCTCTCCCACTGCTCCCACAGCTCCTTCTCTTTCTCCTCTTGCTCCCTGACGAGTCTCAACATCTCTTCATCAATCAGCCCTTGCAGAGTCTTCTTGTGCTGTTCATCCCGCTGCACAATTTCATTCTGCCACTCTTCTGTTAATTTGCTCACCATTTCATCCCGCTCCTTCTCAAACAGCAGCTTCGCCTCCTCTAAATGGATTTCCAGTTTGTTCTGGTGGCTTTCTTCCAAGACTTTCTTCTCTCTTTCCCAGCCATCTGATAACCTTTGCTCCAACTCATCCTTTTGTTTCTGCAGTTTCTGTCTCTCCTCTGACAGTCGTGCTTCTAGCAGCCGACCTTGTTCCTCCTTTAGTTTCCGAATCTCTGAAGCATGTTGGTTCCTCAGCTCTTCCATCTTGGTCAGAAGGTTTTCATCCATCTCTGCCTGCTGGCTTTCCAGAGAGTTCAACTGGTCCTCCAGGTCAGCAATCTGGGTATGTGCTTCTAGCAGCTGCCGTCTGAGATTTCCAGCCTCTTCTTCTTGCTGGTTCTGGAGTTCTTTGCTCTCACTGGTCTGTTTTAGCTCCTGTTCCAGTTCTGCCTGCTGGAGCTGGCTCTGAAGCTGCTGAGCGTGGCTCTGAGCGCTGACCAGCTCCTCCTTCAAAGCCTGGGCCTCCTGCTGGAACCGGAGGACCAGGGCAGCTTTCTGGTCTTCGTGGCTCATCCTCTGTTCTTCTACCGTTTTCTCAAATTCAGTGATCTGAACAAGAGAAACAAAATAAAAAAACTCAGACGAATAAAGTTTGAAACTTGAAAAAAAAGACTAAATTTGAAATTAGTAGACTAATATTACTTAAAGTAAAATCACAATATTTCACTACATACTAGTTTATCAGGGAAAGAAGAAAATGCTCATGGCTAAATGAATGGGGGAAATTAATAGATTGATCGATGAACAAATGGGCTAAGGTTAAAGGGGGGGGGGGGGGGGGGGGGGTTGGAGGGGGTTCACAGATGAATGGTTTAACTTTAAAGGATGGGTGATTCCTGGATGATGGACAGAGAGATGAATGGATGAACAGATTGGGGGGGATGGATTATAGCTGTCATTAAACTTTCTTTACTAAAAAGATTTATTCTAAATATAGTTAATGGTTACGGAAAGTTTTTGCATCAGTTTAGCATTTTATTAAGTGTATGCTGAAGGAAATGTCGCTGTTTTATGATTTAAAGCGAATGTCTCAGCGGGATGATGGGCGGATATACACTAAAGGACAAAGAGACATTGATTGGCTGGCAGAAAGATGTTGAATGCTTTAAATAAAAAATAAAAAAATGCAACAGCAAAATGCTGCAAACAATAAACGCTACAGTCAAAAATAAGCAAAAACCTACAATCAACAACAATAACGACAAACAAAATGCTGCAATCACAGAAAGAAAATGATGCAAATAGTAAAAACGGCAGCAAACTTCCACTACAGAAGTGCTCCAGACTACTGGAGGGAGTTGAACAAAGAACAAACCATATTGGACCAAAGCCTTCATACAAACCGAAAGTCGGGCTTTAACACAGCCGTTTTTTTTAAATAAAGTTGGAGTTTTTTGTTCTTGCATGATTTGGAGTTTGCATCACATGTGTTTACAGCTCTTTTCCCATTTACTGCGAATTTGCAATTCAATGCATTTACTTAATTCAGTTTATTTTTATAGTGCCAATTCACAATAGTATCTGTAAATGTTTAGACAGCACAGGGACCCCACGTTATCCTACATCATTCAGACTTCCCCTTAGCTTAAAATGACATTACTAGAAGCTGGCATGAACCAGATAGTAAATGACAAACCTTGCTTTCAAGTTGGTTTTGCAAATTCTCCATTTCTTGATGGTGCCGCTCCTTAAGCTGCTCCAGCATCATCTCAGCTTCCAGGCTCATGCTGAAAGGCTGAACCTCGTCTGAACCGATACCTGAAGACAGAGTCGGCTCGACATTGGTGACAGGTCCAGTACGAAATGTTTAAAAATCAACAATTGGTTCGTGAAGAACGCTGGTCTGAAACCATTACATGTTCTGTAAACTGATCTGTTCCGTGCTTGAAATCATAAAAAAACATCCATCTTTAATAGTTTTGTAAAGTGGACAAAACAGAGCAGCATTTATTGCACATTTTTAGATAAATTTACAAACTTTTCATAGATATTTATAAAAACTAAAAATCCTTCCCGTTTGACCCATCATGTGTACTGGCCTTTAGCTTCTTAGAGCTGCTTTAGAGCTACAGAGGAGCAGGTTTATGGTGACTACCTGGGTCGGACTCCAAGCCAGGGCTTTTACTCTCCAGCTCCTCGCAGAGAGGTTTTCCTCCGGACTCATGAGATCTTCCAAGAGTGTGAAACTCCCGCAGCTCTGACTGCAGTTCATCAATACGATCCTGCAACTCCTACGCATCAGCAAAATGAGGTAAGTATTACATCATCAGATGCAGATGATATAAAATGGCATAAAAAGTTTAGAAGAAAAGAGTTTTAGGTGCAGTTACCCTGCACTGTTCTTCATAGCTGCAGCGTAGCTGTTTGATTCGCTCTTCTTGAAGAAAGAAGTCAGCGCTGCCTGGGTCTAGGTCTCCAAACTAAGGAAGATTCACATTTGATCAATTTTATGTATGGAGAACATTTTAAGTTTTAAAGTGAAAAGAAAACCGAATAATTTTGCACCTTATCTTTCATGATGTTCTCCAAATTCGCCTGAAGTTTGGTTATTTGGTTTTCTGCCTCTGTGAGCTTTTCAGTGCCGTCAAGCAATTCCATCTCAAGTCGCCTGTTTTCCTATAAAGAAAAAATTTTTAAACACAAAGAAAGAGGGATTGTTTGCATTTATCTTTCATTTTAGAAAGACAATGATCTAATATATCCAGGAATCATTTCAAGGTGTTAAACCATTACCAGTAATGAGAGAGAGGACATGCATATAATTATTATAGAGTCACAAAGTGTTTGACTTGTTATAAATAAATGCAAAAACTGGATGTTTTTTTTGGCACCTTCAGTGAGATAGAGAGGTGATCTCTCAGTAATGATTCGTCTTCCCTGATCTTCTCGATCTCGGCCTCCAGTTCTTCCCGCTGCAGGCCTGCCTGCTGCTGGATCTGGTCCATCTCCTTCATCAGCTCTGATCGTACAGCCGCCAGCTTCTCCTTGTAGTCTTGCTCAAGCTTCCTGCCAACAATAATAAAGAGATATTTCAGATAAAAACAAAAAGTGAAAAAATATAACAAATGCATTACTTTTCCATTTTTTAAAGATGACAACATCTGTGTTTTAAACATACAATAGAAAAATCAAATAAGTGAAATGTTCTTTATCTTTAAGTCAGGCTAAAGGACTGTTAGCTTTAGGTCGTGTTTTCTAAGAAAGAGTGGTTATCAAAAAGAAGTGGCATATTTGAAGTTGTCCATCCTCCATTTTCAGATTAAAAGTCATTTTAATTAAACATAAAAGTCTCAATCTGTATTCATTTCAGGAGCCACAAATGGCCACAGGTCGAACTTTGGACGCCTTTGATCTAAACATACAGCGATCCAGCACATATATTTTTTTTTAAACTGGAAGTTGGAACTTAATTCCTTAGTCTTTGACTCTCCACAGCTTTATAGTTTGTTCACATCCTGATAACACATTAATCAATCCTCAAACATCATCTTTTCTCTAAATGAGAAATAAAGAAAACCTCCAGACTATTTCATGCATAAATGAGTTTTCTAAAAATCCTCCTCCCTATAATGAGATACTGATTTGTTCTTTAACCAGAGGCAGCAAATGTCCTTCATCACAATACCTGAGATTGAGGTTATTCATTTGTTCGATTGCAGAGTGATGCTCATCCACCTCAGTGGCGAGCTGAGTCTTCTGCTTTTCAGCTTTTTCCAGATCAGACCGGATTTTCTCCTTCTCCCGGGCTTCTCTGTCTACTCGCTCTCTGAAAAGAAGAGCACGGAGGATACAGATTTGCTTCACCAGAACTCGAATCAATCATCCTGTAGTTTTGAGTGTTTTTTGTGTCTTATTGCACTTATAGGAATTATTCCACATCTAATGGATATGAGAGGCAACATAGCAATGGCTCTTACAGCAGATATCGGATTTCAGCTTTGAAGCTTGCTAGAGCTGCCTGGTGAACTTGATTCTTGGTACTGAGCAGTTCATTTTCAAGGGCCACAGTGAGGTCGCCCAAACTCAGCTTTCCATCCAGGTCAAAGTTCAAAGCCTGAGGAAAAACAGACAGAAGTGACTTTAGTCATTTTATCTCAACAGATGTCTTCTTTTGTTCTGACGGTTGCAGTCAAACTAAGCACCTGTAGGATCTCTGCGCTGTTTTCTATTCCCTCCTCTATCCAGGCATCCAGGATGTATTCAGCCGCAGTGAAACCGCTCCCATCGTCGAGTGTAGAGAACAGGCGCATGCCGATGGTGCTGGTCAGCGCAGAGATTCTGCGGCCTCCTTCATCAAACGGCTGCAAACAAAACAACACAGATCTAATTTATAATTTCACAAACAATGCAAGACTTTAGTCTTATTTTCAAGACATTATCAAATATTCCCAAAATGTAAAACCGTTAGATGTCATGTGACAAAGCAACACTAAGTAGTTTATACAGTGAAGGCCTCATTGGTTTGATGAACGAAGCACCAGGAAGACCGAGGAGCACCGCAGACGGGTCACCATAAATGTTATGTTATGTATCATAACGGGGAAATAAAATGGTTTGCAGCATCAAGGCTCAGTTATGTTTGATGTTCTGCACAGAAAAGAGCCTGGATTGGATTAATCTTTTATACAATAGAGGTTGAAAAAGTATTGAGACTGAGAGGCAGATTTATAAATAAATAGTGTGGAGTAGAGGATTAAAAATAGGGCCCTTTGTTGCCAAATTTAAGAGAACTTATGTTGATGTAGATGTTTTTTTTTTATTTTAAGAGTACAATTTCACTGATGCCTCCTAAAACTTTTCTTTAAATATCAAATGTTAAGGCATAAAGAAGCCATATTTTATTTAAAAGCACAAAAACATTCAGGAACTTTCAGTTGACCAGACTTAGATGAACCCATTAAAAAAACCTGGCTAAGCTTTTCTGGGAAACACTGACCCATATCTGTTGCTGAGAATAAAAATCAAATCTGAAAAGGGAAATTGTAGAATTTGTACTTGCTCCCTAAAAAGAGTAAAAAACAAAATTTCAGAACATTTTCACGTTTCTGATCTACAACAATTAACTGATCCTTTTTCCCCCTGAGATTTGAAATTTATTTCCATTAAACATTGCATTTTAAGCTAATAACTGAGCAGGCAAAAGAAAAAAGTAAAATAACTGTATGTGAACACAAATAAAAAGCAGACTTTTCAGTGTTTTATTTGAAAAAAATAATAAAAATATATATTTTTTTCCATCTCACAATAATGCAATGTTTTATGGCGTATACCATAAATTATATTAAATCTGTGGCTGCGGTGGGAAAAACGTTTGTTGCTAATAAAAACCCTGTAGCTCACCTGAGTAGAGTGGTGCCGTTTAAGTTGCCTATATGGAGTGGAAGCGGAGGGCGTTAGCGGTTTGTTGTTGTTCATGACTCTGGAGAAGAAATCCTGAACGTTCATCACTCCATCATCAGTCAGACTGAGGAGGACGTCGCCGTTCACCTAGAAAAATATAAACTGTTGTTTAAAAAGAAAGCCCTTTTTATTTTCTACTTTCTGATCCTTCTTAGAACAATGGAGGATGAGCATTTAACCATTTCAGACGCACCTCCAGGCCAAGATGTTCACACAGGGCCAGCAGATCAGAGAGAGCAGCACAGCCGTCCCACTCTATGTCCAACTCCTCGCACGCTCCACGCAGTCGCTCTTCCACGCGGGCCGACAGAGGCTCGCTGGATCCCCGGGGCGTGCTTGGCTCATCAGGGTTCCAAAGATGCATTTGACCTTTTGAAGAAAACCACATCTGCTGCTGACAAACTTTATCGCTTTGAGGAAAACTTACAGAAACGACCGACTCCTGCTTACCTTCGGCCTCGTACTCCTCTGAGCTGCTTTCGTTGGGATTCCAGCGCTGCAGGAGGAAAAATAAAACACAACATTGAATCTGCAGGAACAAGTGCTGGAAATGACTGATTATTTCACGTAAAGTCCGCTGCTTTCAGGGACGAATTAAAGGGGTTCAGCAGGTGGGACCCCCTGATCTGAAAACTGGTCCCAGAGCGGCCCTCTTTTGTCTGGAGAGTCGGCCCAGAGGGAACAGAGAGCAGATGGGATTCTGGGAGCAGCATTTTGATACATGAAGTGGAGGCATCCAGGGGGGTTGGTTCATTGTTCCTACACCCTCCTCCTCCAAAAACACCGGGTCTCTGTGACACAGCCCCCCTGATCCAGCCCCATCTGCTGGCCCACAGAACCAATGAGCATAAATACCGAGACACACTTCAATTCAGTGTTTGTCTATAAGCTGCAGGCATCTGGGGGGGTGGGGGGCGGAGTCAGACAGAGAACAGGATATTAACATCCAAACTCAGGAACGATTTGCCTGCTTTGCACTGTGTAGAAAAATGGGTGGGGGTGGGGGGTCGGTTAGCCTTAAATATTTCAAAATATTCACTTTTCACATAAAAAAGCATAGTCAAAACCCTAAACTAAAGGATCAAATTAAAAGAGAAATTAAACTTATGGAATAAGAAAAAAAAAACCATAAAAAAACAACTAAACATCTGATCTGCAAATAAAATGTCTCCCATTTAGTCAAATCCAGATACTAAATGTGAGTTTATGTAAAGAAACTACCTGTTGATATCCTAGTGTGGGAACATTAAAGTTTTACTGAAACAAACTTTTACAAATTTACAACAAGTCCTCTATTTCCATCTTTCCATATTTTAACTAGCAGTTACATATTTTTCTTGAAAGCTTAAAGCTTTTCTACCTTTTTGGGTTTTATTTTCTGCAAGCATCACATCATTCATCCACATTCTTCAGCAGATAATCAACGACAATTTCTCTGTATTTAATGATATCTTGACAAACAGGTTTCATTTTAAATCTCTACTAAATTATTCAGATAAATGGTGAAATGTTCCATTTCAGCTACAGATTTAAGGAAAAGAACAAAAGAAAATCTCATGTTTAAAGGTGACGTTTGGTGTTTAAACTGGTGCCAGTTACAGTTTTAGTTTTTTAAACAAGTTTTGATTTTTTCCTATCTTTTGACAATGATCCAAAAATAAACCAAAAACAAAGTGATCAGTAGATTTAACATGATTTTTATTGATGCAATCAAATATAAAAAGGTCATACTCTATTAAATAGATCGGATTTTTATCTTTTAGATAAGTTAGTGTAAAAACTAAATTTGTAAAATAAAAAAGTCAATTGTCTTCCTTAATTGTCCGCTAAAGTAGGAATTTAAAACTTTGGCAATGAAATCACGGATACAGGGAGAAGATGCTGCAGATCCTGCAGGCGTCTCATGTCCCATAAAGGAAAAACCAAACCCAACCTTTCATTAAATGTCCCTCAGAAAAGGTTAACCCTTGGGGCGTGCAGGTGGCGCAGAGGTTAGAGCGCACGACCCATGTACGGAGGCCTTAGTCCTTGACGCGGGCGACCCAGGTTCGAATCCGGCTTGTGTTCCTTTCCCGCATGTCTCTCCCCCTCTCTCATACCCTCTTTCCTGTCAGCCTACTGTCAGAAAAACGAGCCACTAGTGCCGTAAAAAGCTCAAAAAAAAGAAAAGGTTAACCCAAATATCCAAAAGCAAAGGTGTCCACTCTTAAAGCGCTCAGGTCGTGACGTCACGAACGTCGAAGCAAAGCTCGGCTCATCGTGTCAGAATTCAGACATGGCGCCAACGTTACGTGTTGATAATCCAAGGCTTTTTGAACAGGAATTATGTTCCTGTTATTTACAGAGAGAACAGTTGTGCAATCAACCGTGCCCTGTGAATCCCGCCCTGGAGCATCCACATTACATTTTAAGGCCCGCTCTGAATGGCACTAAGCTGATTAACTAAGAATACAGCCTAAACGCCTGGCTGAGGATGCCGTGTTAACACAGAACACGCAAGGACAGGAGGTGATAAGAATGGCATCCGAATTTGGAATGATGCAAAAAAAAAAAAAAAAAAACAACCCCATTAGCTTTTTACCTCACGCTTCCTGGGAACTGCTGAGTCATAGTTGTCCTCTAAATCCTCCTCATCGGCTGGGTTAATGTTAGTGACTTCAGACAGGTCCTGAACCGGCTCCAGGAACTCTGGGGTTGAGCGGCGGCCGTAACGTTTGCTGCCCTTCACAAACTTTGGTTGGATCTCGGGAGACTCTGTAGGAAAACATGACAGGAAGTAGGAACTTATCACACCTTTGCTTCTTATAATGTCATTCAAAAAAAGAAAATATACTGGATATACTGAAAGTAAAGATGCACAAACCAGGCTTTTCCTGGCTGGTAACAATTTACAGATCTCCTTTAGGGAACCAGTTTATTTGATTCATCTATAGACCCAAAATAGTAGGAATTATTGGTGTTTATCTTTTTAATAAACAGGAAAAAATATCCAAACTTTTCTGCTTATAATGGCTGATTGAAAGCAACTGTCAAATTTATTTTAAGAATAGTTCAAGTCCAGACAGGAAGCCTAAGAATACTTTATGACTAATATTCACTCAACACTTCTCTAAAGCTGACAACTTCTCTAAGTTCACCAAACGATCCTCCGCAGCACAATGTTCCCATTTTATGACTAAAGCTTGTTATCAAATTACAGATCAAGAGTGTTTAAGGCGTTTTTTTTTCACCTGATATGTAAATATTATTCTTTCCACTTACATGTAAACTGATACAACTGCTTTTACCTTTACCATCATGTCAGGCGATATTAACCTTCACATTCAATCCATCTTAGAGTAAAATCCTAAAGTTCCTTTTTGTATTACATGAAGACGTATCGGAGTCAAAGTCGTGACTCAGAAACACAGCAGTCAGCTAGTTGTTAGCTGAGTCAGCACATGGGCTCCAGCTTAGTTTCTGTCACCTTCTACACTCGGATGAGTTGATGCAAAGCAAAGCTTTTCCTTTAAGTTCAATATATAACTTGACTCTTCTTCATCCAGACGTTACCTGGCTTTGAAACGGGTTCCTGCTCAGCTTGGGGCTCAATGGTTGATGACAAAACCAGGATGAGGGCATGCTTGAACTGGTCAAAATTAACCTAAAAAAAAAAAAGAAAAATTTATGGAAGTTATAAAAATCGTAACGTTTTCAAAAAAAAAACTAAAGACGGTAGCCGTTCATCTAAGACCTTTAATTCATAAAAGGACTCCCAGAGATGATGGAGGTTGACAGTAATAGTCTTCAGAAAAAAAAGATATCAAAACAATTCAGCTAATATTCTGGGTATCATTTTCTAACTAACACTAACACACTTGAAGCATCCTTGATATTCTGCACGTCATTGGTTTATATGCTTTTAAAAGTTTGGATCAAAATAATTTCTGAATATCTTAGATCTAGTGGAATCAGCTCGTCCCCATCAGCCCTGGTGCCCCCCCCCCCCATAGTGTTCCCACATACAGCAGCCATTTGATGCAGCAGAACACAAGAAAACTTCTTTGCAGAAGGATTTGGATTAAAGATAAAAAACTAAAAATGGACAGGGGATAAGAAAGTACCGACTACGCCCGAGGTGATGCTACCAGAGCCACGTCTGCATGGAGGCTTACATTGATCGGCTTTGATTAAGTTATAACAAAACAAGAAGATGAAAAGAGATTTCAAAGAACGCTGAATATAAAGTTGAGCTTCGTTGATTTTTATAGAAAATTCTGACTCGTCTTTCTTGGTGCAGAATTCAAGCAATGTCTCGTATCTTTGCAGAAAAAATGTTTTACCAGATTCCTTAACCCGGCAGCAATTTGCTTGATGCTGGGTGTCCCTGGCTGTCTGAGGCTTCATGCAGGAGCAAAGGAGGTCACACTTCAACAATCAGCAGCTGCCAACCCTGAATATGCTGATTTTCTTTGTGCCTCCGAGGTCGACGGCTGGCGCCTTTAGCTCTCTTTTATCTTTTTGACGTTGCTTTTGGGTGCCATGTTCACCGGCCTCTATACTAGCGTTTCCCCCTACCTACACACACAAACCCGCACATGCAAGACAATAGCCACCCGTCTACAACACGCTTGTACACAAACAAACCCTTAGGAGGCAAAAAAAAAAGAACATCTTTCAACTAAGGAGATCAAACTGCATGTAGGATTTGCAGTCAACATAAAATGCAAACAGAGTTTTGACATTTGATTCATGCTCTTGTTTTAGAGATTCACATTAAAATGAATCATTAACCAGCCTGGTTGTCTTGGTGATAGACGCTCTGAATGAGCCAATGAGGGAAAGATTTTCTCAACAAGAGGGCAAACAAAGCAGAAACATGTATACAGACAAGGAGCTGGGTTGTAGAAGAGCAGCTGGTAACACTGAGAGGTTTTTCCTCAGAAAAGTAAAATAAAAGATGAGCTTCATGCTCACTTGCAAAACCACTTTAATATACAAACAGGCTTTCTGGAAGATCCAGGAGAAAGTTTGTAGGACGTTTTAAGACTGATATGAATTAGAAAAACTGCAATAAGCTTAGTAACTTTACTAAATTGAAGCAGATAATACAGCCCACCCTGGCAGTGAAGGGGTCTTTGTTCTGGAGAAGCTTATGGAGAAGAGTTGGTGTTGCATCGTCCAGGTGTAGAGACTGACAGAGATCAGAGAGCTCCTCTGGGCTCAGGGAGCCGCAGCCGCTGGTGTCGAAGCTGTAGAAAACTTCCTTCAGGCGCTCCTCGGAGTTGTCCTGCTCTTGGCCGTCATCCATCCCACAGGACAGCAGCCTCCCCTGAAGGATAAAGACACACAAATTCAAGGTGGGCTAGAAAACTCTTCCATGTATAGATCCGTTATATGAAACAGGCTTACAAACAGGGTGGGAGCATCAATTTCGACAGTGCTTTGTTCTGACTGCACCTTCATCTGAGGCAGTCACTCAGCGTTTGAGCTCCTGACAAACTCCTCCAGCGTCATTTGTGCCGGAGGCTTTGGTTAATCCAATTACAGCGAGGAGACGATCAGGTAAACGTCGCTCAAGAACTGAGTTTTAAACACACACTTGTTCAGCAGCAGTGGAAGGGATGCTTTTACTGATTATGGTGCTTATACAACCTCATGAATCATTTTATAAGAACTTGAAGAAATAAAAATAAGAAGGAGAGGTGTAACCTTGCAGAGTCTGAAGCATCTAGCTGCTGTCTGAGCTGTGACACGGCTCCTTAAAGAAACCTCAACATGCTTGATCTTATCCAAGGTGACTGATAACCAAGCAGTAAAATGATCAAAAGTGCAAACAACAAAGTGCAGGAAGTTAGCCGGCGACTCAGAGAGGTTACACAAGGTCACCGTCCCAATATTTACCGGTTAACACCATGAAATATAAACCGACAGATCAAGTTTTTCAGTTTCATTTATGACGCTTTGTTTGCTTTTATTGAAAATTAAACGCTGACAGGAGGACAGGGCTGGTTAAACTTGGCATTCAACTGAGAGAGCGTCACTTTCTCTTCAGCAATGAAAACGAAGAAAAAACCAATTAGTTCCTACGAAGGATAACGCTTTGCTTTGTTTTCAAATTAAGAAAAAAAAACAAAAAAAAAAACTGAAAGAAACAAAAGATCCCAGATGGTTAATAACACAAAGGATGGATTATCAGGAACATAAGGGAAAACAATAGTTATGTCATGTCAAGTCATGTGAGCAACTTGGAGCCTCAGGCAGAAAAATGGAAACAGGACAAGAAAAAAAACAGCAACATGAGGTACAAACCGTACCTCATGTTGCTGCTGCAAAATTATTATTTTTTTATTACTTTTATGAAATGGATGTGGTGATCTTTTTAAAAATGTAGATGTGTTTTTTTAAATGAGTAAATTACCTTAAAGCTGTTAGGTTTAAGCTGTTTTTAAAAATTTTTTAAAGTCAACTTAACCGGATGCCAAAGGGAAGATTTCTCATAAATAACATAAGACACCCCCCCACCCTTGGCTGTTTAATAGAGTCTCCTAATATGAAAAAAAACAAAACAAAAAAACAGTCTAAGATCAGCCACCACACCCCTACTGGCTACCTCAGCAGATAGCCCGACTAATTATATCGAGCTTCTATCTGAAAACTTAAAAGGTCCCCACTCTGGGATTCAGCATTTTTTCTATTGTGAACACGCACGCCGTCTGACCCTTTCTGCTTCTCCAGCTGCTCTCAGAGATCATCAAGCACTCATGCAGGCCAGGTGTCCCCCACACTCCAGAGTTAGGGACCCCCCCCCCCTTTCAACCCAAACAATAGCTGCCTCCTAACAAAAAAATCCATCAGGGCCCTACATCTGGACTTTTCAGGGACCTGAGAATACAGAATAACATGTTTTTTTTTTAACCCTCTAAAGAAAAAGAACAATAAGTCAACTGAAGGGATCTAAAAATGTACTTTCATTTACAGCTGGTTCCCCTTGTTTTCATCGTCTCTCCTTAAGCCAATTGCACTGTTGGACCTTCACCTCTGCTACATCGGAGCTGCTTAAGAGACGACAGCTGCTGCGACCCATGGATCATCCAGTCCAAGTTATAACAATGAGATTAATCCCTGCACAGCATCCCAGCATTCATAGGTGACTGCATTCATTATCTCCAGCAGATGCTGGTCAGGAAAGTGCTCTTCTTCTCCTTTAAGAGGACAGCCTGTTGATACGTCAGAGAGCATATCCTCATTTTAGAGTAAATTCTTAACAGAAGAAATTCTTGGGTTTTTTTTATCCTTTAAACTGATGAATGCAGAACAAACCCATCAGAGAGGGAAGAGGCGACAAGTGAAACATGCATTAGAAAATATTTAGCTTTTAAAAACAAGGACATTGCTGTAATGACGACTATCATTTATTTATCATTCTATAAAACTTTGGATTATGCAAGGGGATAAATATAAAAAAAAAAAAAAAGAATGAAAGTTTGGATCATGAGAGATCAACTCTTAATTTTTTTATTCTCAAAATTTCCAATTTGACAACAGCTCCTACAACATTGTGGGTATTTCATTACACAAGCAAAAATTACACTACTGGACTTTCAACCTTTGTATGTTCCCCAACTAAAAACACAACACACTAAATAAAGCATTATTTCACACAACCGCGCTCTAGAATAGCTTTTTCTTTCCGCTTAAAAAAAAAGAAAATGCCACAAAGACATCAAAACTCAACTTATTATTGTACAAAAAATACAAATAATGTGAAAACTTTCATGTTCTTTTCAAAATTTTAATACGTTTTTGGCTGAGATCAATATTTCAAAAAGGGCAACTTATCAATCTTGCTCTGATCAACTGAGATCTGTGATTGGAAGAAAAAATATTATCAGTTTAACAAAAATAAATAATATCTTAACACGCATTATAATCTGTGGGTTGACTGCCGGTAACTCAATAACAAAAACACTCAACAAAACCCAGTCTAAATTAAGTTAAATAAACTTAATATTGTGTGTTGAAGATAAACAACATCAGAAACAACGAAGCACATTTAAGTTAAGTTTCAAAAGTATATTTTTCTCTCACAACTATCAAATGAATCGTCCAACCAGGACCTGCAGCACAGATTTTAAATACACACAATATATATTACTATATATTTGTTTCATCTTGTATTAAGTTTTTAGCTTGTAGTGCAGAAATGGGCTCATATCAGTATTAATCACAGCTAAAATAAATAAATGATAAAAATCCCGTCTGCAACACGAGCAAAATCTTGTCCGTCTTATTAATTTTCTAAATTGTACCTGAGCCAAATAAACTCTGATCATCCTCGGCAGCAATTTTCAAACCAAAATAAAGGATGACCTAATGTTTATGTATCAACAGTGTCCAATATGCAGTTCTCTTGAAGATATCTAAACACACAGAAGGATAACTAATGTTTCTTTATTGTTAAAAAAAAACAACTCTCGTCTTTATGGATGTCAATTTTCTGCACAATTTTATTGATAATACTTTAAGAAATTCTAAAAGTTAGTGACACATCATTATTTCAAGTTTAACAAGCCCAACCTTATTATAGAGCAATGATGGGCTATGCTAGCAGAGCTAACTTCCTACAGATGGATGTTTGAAGGAAACTTTTTTTTTTGCAAACTTTATTTTAAGAAAGCGAAATAAAAATTCAAGAAAATCTACCACGAAGCTTTAATGTTGTTAGTTTAAATAAAAAATAAATAAATAAATGAAAAACTTACCGAAGCTCCCAGCCTCGGTTAACAGTTGTCTCCTTCTCAGATCCAAATCTTTGGTAAAACGTAAGTAAAATAAAAAGTTTAGACCATATCTGTGCTGACAGCGACGTGTTTATCCGGATAGGAAAGCTCTCCTCTCAGTCCGTCAGTATAAAGTGAACGGCGTCTTCTTCCTGAGAAAAAATACAGTTTGCGGCAGGAAAAAAAAATATCTTTCCTTGCTTCCTTGAGTCACTCTGGATGGACAATCACCCTCCAGAGGTTTGTAGCGGATTTTGAAAAGCGGCTGATAGAGGAAGGGGCGGGGCTACTGAGCCTGACTGCTTCCCTTCCCCCCCTAGTGGACAGAAGGAGAACTGCCCAGTTTACAAGCAAGCACTGTCTTCTGAAGTTTCTACTATTTTTCTTTCTCAATGTGTCTCTTTGAAAAAACACCCAACATGTAATAAAAGCAGTGAAAACGTAGGGACGCCTCCAGAAACTCCTTAAAGGGTAGGAGAGGTGGCCCACTGATAATGGAATGGGTGCTCAGAAAAACCGAAAGCCACCAGGAAATCTTAAACATTTTACTGCCCCAAATTATACCTAATCTTATACATGAAAAGGTGAATTTAAAATATTTTCTTATCAGTAGTTTGTTTCTGATGGAAAGACAGACATCTCTAAAATGTTATCACCTCTGATTTACCTTTACATTGTGTTATAAGAAAACAAACAAATATTTTTTACCTTTTTTAAATCAGTTGAATCAAACTTTTTTCAGGTTACAGCAATCAAACCCTTTTTCATAACAGCCTTTTGATTGTGTGATTCCAGTGGTATTGTAAGTAATAACTCTGGGTGTTGAGCTCCAAGTTTCTTAAATTGGAAGGCCTCCTTTCCATCACCCTTATTTTTTACTCCCTCCCTAGATTATCCATAAGATTCAAGTTAGGACTCAGACTGTGCTATTCCAAAGCATTTAATAGTCTTCTATCATATCCAGGCAGATTACACATGTTGGTGTAAAAACAAGAAAACACCTTCTAACATTAATCTCCTATGATTATGAATAATGTTGGACTTCACGACATGTCTTAGGAATTCCTTACTAAGTGGCACCACTTTTGCTCTCAGATCCTCCTTAATTCTTTGAGTCCAGATAAGCATCAATACCCTGGTGGTCCTGGCAGGGAGTCTGCTATCGAATCCCACTGAAATGTTGAAATAAGGCAATATGGATCTCTGTTTTAAAACAGTTAAACATTACACACTGAATGCTGAGACTTATGGTGTTACTGAACAACTCTGGCGAGGCTGTGTGAATCGTAGCATTAGTTTCCTGTTCTTCCATGACAGCTGGTGTGACCCATCTCCTTTAGTGTGTTTTTGGATTTAAAGATTGCATTCTGCATTCACTACCCTGGTTTATACAAGTGTTTTTCTTAATCCATGTAGTCTTTGTCTCATCTGGAAGCAGCCTTATTGTTGTTTAATTCCACTTTTTTTACCATTCTACTGCTTAGTTTAAACTTTAGCAAACCACTCCCACTTACCAGGGATTACCCCGGGAAATTTAAATACCAAAACAACAATGGCAAAATAATAAATAAATCAATAAATAAATTCCTGTTTCCTTTAAGGCAAAAATTTCCATCTGTTTGTGTATCCAAACCATGACTTATTGTTTGGGGTCCTCTGCCATAGCCTGTATGACTTGGTACAGGGACCATCAAAAGGGCCATGAATGTAACAAGTTGAACATCAAGCGATTAACTTATAACCACTGTTATAATTACAATAAAGAAGAACAAAAATGTTACAGCTGCATGTTTGCACCCTCTAAACCAGCTCTATAAAGTACCTTCCAACATAAAAAGCCCTAACTAATCATAAGCCAAAATACATAGAAAAAACTGTCAGATGATCACATTGGAGCTTAAAAGAATGAAAAAATAAGTGATGAGCACAACTGAAGCCATAAAAACAATTGTAAATAGAAGATGTTTGCAAGCTTATTGGGTGTGATGGTTCTTTTTTACATAACCATATTTTCACACAACTGCATTCTACCTATTATTACTTTTTTTCTGGAATTGATTTGATTTTGTTTTTACTTTTTTTCTCTTTATATCTGAAAGGTGACCTTGGGTGCATTGTAGGGATCCTTTTAAGAAAAAGTATAATCACTATCAGTATAAATATTCATTTGGCCAGAAAACTCCACTTCCCACAGTGCTTTGCACTGTGTTTGCTGATCAGTGATAGGTCATTGACCTTTTAACCCCATCTGGTTTCACTGGTTATTTATGTAGTCTTAGTGCTCACCTTGCGGAATGAAAAATGCCCTTCATTCATTAGCAGACAGAACCTGCTTTATGAAATGTGAACAAGCAGCAGAAGGGAGATTAACATTGACCTCCTTTCCCTATATTTCACAACACTCCTGCTGGGTTCTGTGCTGCTCCACCCAACCTGAAACAGGAAGACCAGAACAGATCTGGAGCTCAAACGGGATTGTGGAAAATTACTTTGTCTGTGGCAGAAATGAGGAAACTTGTGTCATATCTGCTGACCGCTTATCTTTCAGTGCCTGTGATTCTCTACCTGTTCCCCTGGATCCTGAGCAATGCCATATTCTCTCACCAGTGTAAGTAATGCTCCTCCGGTGTTTGCTGTTTACTACAAGCTCAGCTACTGTATGGTAAAACAGTTCATATCAATTGTAAAATATTAATCCAAATAACAGTCATATTGCTAAGAAGACTAATTGTTTCACACATATAGTGATGGTATATTTATGCATAAAGAAAGAATGTAAAAATGACTTAGCTGTGGCAATGAAAACGTATTTACATGTGCAAGTTGCATAAATATAGTTAACATTGAAGATTTACATAATGATTTTACATCTTATTTATATGTAGTCTCTATTTATACTGATGCTCTTAAACAAATTCCAGTTAATCCAGGTGGTGTTAGTGGTAATCAGATCGGATTCCATGTGTGTGCTATTTAATCTAAGCATAAATTCAACTGTTCTGTATATTTGTGAAGATTAATGAACAAACAACATCATGGAGATCAGTGAAATGTGGGGTGACACGGTGCAGAAGTGTACAGGAGGGGTTTTCAGGTGTCTAACATTTTACAGGGCATCGTTCAATCTTCTGAAAATGGAAAGTGCATAAGACAAAGTTAGATCCAACCAAAAGTTGGCTTTCCACCTCAATGGGCAGGCTGGTTAAGGCTGTCAGTAACCAGAACAAACCAAGTGATCTATTGCAGCTCTGAAGGAGTTGCAGAGATTCACTGCTTAAGTGAGGAAATATTTTTGCCAGTGTAATCCTAGAAATCATGGTTTTATTCAGATATTATGACATAACTAAGAAGAAATGTTGAAAGGCTATTGCAGATTGCCACAAGCCATACTGGGTACACAGCAAAAATGTGAAAAGATTAGTCTGATTCATATTTAAACCTTTCTGGGGAACACAAAACCCTAAATATACAGGTAAAAGCCAGTAAATTAGAATATTTTGAAAAACTTGATTTATTTCAGTTATTGCATTCAAAAGGTGTAACTTGTACATTATATTTATTCATTGCACATAGACTGATGCATTCAAATGTTTATTTCA
>JAUZNJ010055360.1:0-29215 GCA_034780135.1 Jordanella pulchra | reverse complement strand
TTACCTCACCCTCTAACTCCCACCACAAACCTTCACACAAAGAGCACCAAGACATGTGTCAAGTAACAAAGCCAGCTTCTCAGCTCTCCCCAGCTGGCTGCTTAAATAAGGCCTCCCTGGATGCTGATTGGCCCATGGCTGACGACTATCAATCAGGGGAGATTGACACCAGCTTTCCCTAGTACCTGTGAAGAGACAGAGGGGGAGGGGAAAGAGAAACAAACAGCCTGGCAGGCATGTAACACAGGACTGTACTGAAATAAATAGTCTGGTACATATTTTTGTTGTGGCAATTTGTTGACAAAGCAATCATTGCATAAAATAAATGATGTTTATCCATTACAAATCCAATTTCAAAATACTGATATCTTTTGTTCGTGTCGAACCTTTCTTTAAAAAGGAAGGCAACATAAAACACAAAGTATGTTTTCACAAGACCCATCTACCCACTTAGATCAAATGGATATGTATAAGCGTTTGATTTGTCTTTTAGATCAATTCAGCTTTATTATAGTTTTAGGTGGATTAACACAGTGAGATTTGTAAAATGACCAATTTAATGTAGCATGTGGTCAAATGAATTAGTCAAATTATGAGAAATGAAGACACTCCAGGGATTCTTTGAATTACCCTTTAACATTAACTCTTGGTTCAGTTTCATTAGTATAAACATTTAAGAATATAAAAGTCCAAACATCAATATTTGACACATTGTCATCACTGCGGATTATCTTCAACTAAGAAGCCTCTCTCAAGAATTGTCCATTCTGAACTTTATTTATTAAAACGTGTTTTTTGCAGAGTCTATATGATTCTCAGTTGATGGAGATGTATTAATGAGGAATTGACTCAGTCAACAGCCGCACTTTGCACATTTGTCCACATGCAGAACGTCAAAAATCTGCCTCTTACCAAGACGCAAGATCTGAGTCTGATTTGTCAGATTCTATATTATTAGCTGCACTGCTTTTGTGTGATCACAGTGATACTGTGTGAAAATGCTTTCTGAATTGATTGCTTTTACAGTTGAAGAGGGTACAACATTCAAAGTTGTATTGTGAAAAGACAAGAAGGAAGATTTATTTATTGCCAAATGGGGGATATTTGACTACCTATTTGATGTTTGAAGACACTGCTGTGTTATCCTCCTTAGAGAGTTTTAACTTTTTGTTTTAGGCTTTATCATTACCTGTCTAGGTTTGACAGTATTTTCTTCAGTTTTACATTAGTTTGATCTGAATGCGACCATTGCTATGTTAAGCATTTTAATGGTTCATTAAAGGCCCAGTGTGCAAAATTGACTCCCATCTTGTGGTATGCTCAAGAAATTACAACTCACCTAGAAGTGTTCCCTAGTAGCTTGTATGTGAGGGAATCTTTTATTGCTATTTAAGAGTTAAAGAATTACATGAATTTGTCAATATATGGTAGTATTCTAAACTGTTAGACTTAAGTTTTTTTTTTTGTCACTCTACCACAAGCTTTGTCACAAGAATATGCAAACCATTTGTCTCACTCCTTCTGATGGAACTCACACACTGAAGTTTGGCTTGTATGCCATTTGCTCTAATTTACCTTTTCATCTCTACCTAAAAACTTTTAAATGCATTGAGATTAGTACTTTATGATTTTAACCCAAGATATTTGTTATCTATGATGCAAATTTGTTCTTTTCTGAGCTTTAACATCTTGGGTGAAAGTCTTAAGATGTTGTATTATTTCTAAATAATCTTTCTCATTATCTTAATGAATACAGATATAAGGGGCACCTGTTCCTGCTGCTGCAAAATATTCTCCAAACATGATGCTGCCACCCCCTTATTTAATTGCTTTTGTTGTTATGTTTCCAATTTTCTTAAATGTTCTCATTATTTATTAGAGAATGATTATTTTCCTCCTAACATAGTGCATCTCTAGAACATTGCAAACCCCTATTTTTCATTATATGAATAATACAAAAAGACCCCCCACTGCCACACGCTTGCAGGTTTCCACATGTTCTTTGTTCCAAATTACAAATGAATCTGCTCTAGCTTTATTTCAACAATGTTACTTCCTTATGACTTTTCCACAAATGACACATCTATTAGGTTCTCAAATAGTAGTCTAGGCAAACAGATTTTCCCATCTTGAAATGTTCATCACTTGCAAAGAGATCTATGCTTCATTTTTACAAGGACATTTTTATATAAAGGATATGTCTGTAGATCACTAGCTTCTTCACGGACCCGCTGCAGGGTTTTCTGGAATCCTACTCAAGAACGACCAACACTGGAGCCCCCCAAGGGTGTGCTCTTTCTCCACTTCTTCATTCTCTATACACAAACATATTTATTTTTTTGTATACGGTTCACAGGTCATTGGTCTGATTGGGGATAACAACAACAAATCGGGATTTGAATTGGCTGATCTGATGGTGAGCTTGGAACTATTGAAAAGCTCAGACTAATTGAGATGGAGGAAATGGTGATGGACTTTTGGACAGTCACAAAAACTCCTAAAAATGTATCTCAGCTAAAAGTAACACAATCTCTTTCTGAGCATGAGCTACCTAATATGAAAGTGCAACTTAAGAAACTTTACAATCAGTTAAAAAAATTGAGCCCCAAATCCAGTTAAATTAAACATACTCACAAAAGCACTGCTAAAAGTTTACTTGTTTGTTTCAACTTTCATGAGTAAGTTTATCCTTTATGACAAAGATCATATCGGTTTAGACGAGTGATTTGAGTGGCTGGTTCATTTAATTATGCCAACACAGGTTTTTGTTGTCCTGCCTTCTAGCCTTGTCTTCTGACAGCTGTTTTCTAATATATTTTTGTAAAAGCAAACCCAGAGAGAAGCATTAATTTATACTGACATAAAATGCAAGTGATGTATTTGACTTTTGATCCAAAATTGAATGTTAGTTGTTTGTACCATTTACAGCTCTGGGACCAGCTGTCTCCCAACATAATTTTTCAAAAGTGGTCAGGGTTAGTAAAAAAAACAAAAGTAAAGTAAAACTTAACAAATGTTTATGCTGCTAGGCAGGGGTGAAACTCCCTTGGCTCTGCCAGTCACAGCTGCTAGCTTTCCAAGAGTGGTCAGTGCTTACTTCAACTCCCCAGCTTTGAGCAGTGGAAAAACCTACATGTTCTCTGTGCTGTTGAAAAAGTATACATCTGCCAGTTGTGGTCTGTGTAACTTCAACAGTAAGCACCATCCTTTTGTGAAATACTGTCATTTCATTGAAAAAAGCACTGGGGCGTGGTGGTAAAGTTTCCTTTGTTGTATTAAGGTAAATTTCACAGCAATGTCCCCAAAGAAATGGGCTGGTTGCAAAAATAAACACTTATTATTTTAAGTGAGGGAGATCTTTGTAAAACCCATCCATGAACTTGATGAAATACTCTGCTATACTCATATATACATCTTTTGAAAGCCTATTAAAATTGTAAAGATAATAATCTGTCTACAAAAACCTCTATCACTACTGGCAGCTACAGCTGCCACTAATGAGAACCGATTGAACAACTCCTCATTATTTAAACCAGGCACCAACTATTGGGCCAGTTTCTCAGCTTATGCCTTGTTAAAACATGTCAAATCTCATTTGTGTATGTCACATCAGTCTACATGGTGAGGAAAAAGAAGGCCCGGATCTATGCCAGATGGGTAACCGCACATTTCCTACCGTTTCATTAGTGTGTCCATTTCTATCAACACACTGTTTTTAAAGATGATTTTCTACTTTGCTTTGTAGAAATTGACACAATAGATTAAGTTTAAGCAATTCTGTTTTATGACAAGTTGCTAAGTGACCTATGAATTTCCAAAGATTCACTTTTTTGTTTGACAAGGTTCTGTTTTGAGTTTTACTAAGTATTACATGGTGTGTATTGAATGTTGTGAATTATTTCCTTTAGGTCTTTTTTAAAGAGCTTCACAATATCAACTGTAACTATCTACCTTAAACTTTAGAGAAGAGGCATATTTTCAAAAGCAAAATTTTCTTCCTCACCCTTCAATATAACATTGTTTCCTTATTTTGCTTATTTATCTTGGAAATTCTACCAGTTCTGCTTATCAAGGCACTAGCACCCTGTACATCACAGTTGTTAACTGTGACGTAGAGAATGTATAATACAAGTAATGTAGCAAAATAATA
Source organism: Jordanella pulchra (assembly GCA_034780135.1). Lineage (NCBI taxonomy): Eukaryota > Metazoa > Chordata > Actinopteri > Cyprinodontiformes > Cyprinodontidae > Jordanella > Jordanella pulchra. The sequence continues at coordinate 25,065 of JAUZNJ010055360.1, read as the reverse complement.
ATTTTTGTCCTATTTCTAATTTCTGAGGCAACAAATAAGTTTTACCAGCACTCCAGACCTGACATCGGAGTATTGAACAATTAGTAAGCTGTTATCCAAACCTGGTTTTTCACTAAATGAATACATTTGTTTTTACTTACAAGCAATTTTCCATTTTAAAATTTTAATTTTTTTTTAATCCATTTTTGGATCAAATGATTTCTGTTTTTAACTTCTGTAACACAGCAACCAGCACATGACACAGCATTATAGCACTTGTGATTTATTCTCTACTGCTTGGCTTTTACTGGTCCTTTAATTTTGCTGCTCAGCTCTCAGTCAGAAGAGCCTCAATCTCTAAACTGGTAAAGTCTGTTTTCTTCATCTTCAATGTCATTTTTTGGAAAGGAACACCATCTGACAAGCACTGGAAATCATAGCCTTATATGGAATTAATGGGGCAGTAATTATCCAGATTTGGGAGTCTCATGAACAGGCTTTCATGCACAGGGGGAATGCATCACTTTTATGAGAATCATTTACGCGGGTATCTGAAGTTAAAGAATGTTTGTTGAATCTGATGTGGCACACTTGTAGGAGTCTACAGTAGCAGAAAATGTAAAAAAAAATTCATGACAAGAATACGAAAATGTTGTTGCATTAGGCCCATTGTTACTTAGATTAGATATGAGAATGACCATGGCTCATTGATATTTAGTTTTTTTTATTTCACAAGGAAGCATTATATTTGAAGTCTACTTCAAGAAAATATATATGTATGCTTGAAATGCGAATTTCAGGACACATAAAAGGCCATAACATCATTATATTGGATTTCTCAAAGACGTTTGAAGGTATACTTTCTTAGTCAAGGAAAAGTCTTGGTCTTTAAACACTATAAAATGAAAACAGATACATTTGGCAAACACAAAATATTTTAGAAATCATTGCAGACCTAACTTCTGACCTAATTAAATTGATTTTTTGTTTTATAGTGAGAAGGAAGGTTATGTTTTTTTATGAAATGCTTATTAATATCTAGTTTCAGCTGTATGATTTGGTGGATGTCTGATTTTAAACCTGACTCATTAATGAAAGTTGTGGACTTCTCCCACCTCCTAAACATGTTCAACAGCTGCCATGGAGACTAACTCCTGGTGGTAGATGGATGTTTCTGTCCAATAAGTCACATTGTTTTTAATCCTTTCTACTTCCTGGACATTAAGAGACTGGCAGATGACAATATTCTAACATCTACATAACAGATGCTAAAGTTGTAACATGTTAATTTCCAGACTTTTTGAAAATCTGTGAGTGAAGCACTCTTGTCACAAAACTAAACCACAACCAGTCACGTATTTTTCTCCATTTTCTTTTGTACATCTGCTACAGATTTTTATATGTAACGTTAGATTATCTAATACTCATTAGTAGGAAAAGAAGTACATGTTATTTTTCATTGAGTTCCTTAGTCTTCAGTGTGTGCATATTTGAATGATGCGCTTCAATTCAGGATGAATGAGCCAAACTGTATGTGTAGAGTTGAGGAAGACTCCAGAGCTAGGTGCATTAGGCAGTTCAGAACATACTGTATACTGATTAACATTCATCATGCTCAATCTACCTCAAACTTCTCATTTGCCCAACCTGCATTGCAAATGCAACACAGCCTCCACTCATTCGCTGTCAGAGCTATGTTTGCAGACAGGGGTTAATGGAACAGAGCACTATGTCATTGTAATGCCATGTATTGTGAAGACCTGCAGCTTGAAAGTTCAAAACAAGTGATGTTTACTGAGCAATACCTAAACCACATGTCAGAGGGACTTGACACTGCTAAGGTCAGATGGAAGAGATTCATGACGAAGTGTAAATCTCCCTAAAGGAAAAAAAAAAGGCAAATTAACATACAGCTGAAGTCGAATTGTGAATGGTTTATCAGTTCATTAGATTGGCCCACATTTAATTTCTCTTTTTTGGGGGACTCTTTTTCTTATGATTCATCTAAAAGAGAATTACAGCCTCATGTCTTTAATGGAATAAGTTCCACAAATATGTCCCACAAAGCTCTATTTATGCTAACCGTTTACTTATAAATAGAAAATTGCAGCTTCTTGGTATCTCTCTGAAAATTTTTTCTACTCATCATTTCTGGAGGAATGTAGAATATACATTTTTTTCCACACAATGTGTGGAAAAACAACAAATTGAATGCCATGAAAAATTATTTTGTGCTCTATAAAAGTCATTTCATCAACTGGATCTCTCTGATACTTGAATGCTGTCTGTGGTCTATGGCTTTGAGGTTAGAAGGTGCTCATACTGGAGCAGCTTAAATTTATTTGGGTTTAATCAGAGACATTTTGAATTACGTTTTTTTAGCTTTCAATTGAGGACTTTTTTAGATAAAAATATATTTGAAATTTCAAATACTGAGCTGCAATAATAAGTTACTTAGATTTAATCTTAATAAGTTCAACTTGAAAGCAGTGCCATTGAAGGCTAAACTTGAATACTACTTGTCTAATTTATTTTTTCATAAAGCAACAAGCTAAATCCTATGTATAAAAACTGTAAAAGAAAAATAGTACACACATACTTTTCTAGGTTGCTTTTGGTTGTCAGTCTGCGCTCTCAACGTTAATCACAAGGAGCACCATTGAGTGCTTATTAGGCGTCCTTTGTTCTGAGTTTCACTTGCTTCAGCTTGAGGCCTACTGTTTTTATAGCTTGTGTTTGTTTCCATGTTGTCCAATATCGACCATTAAATAAAAATTGATTCTGCATTTGAAAGTGGCAATTCTTTAAAGGGTAGTAGCCCATGGATTTCAAGACAAAAACTTTGAATTGCTGCTATGAATACAGAACAAACCGAAGGACGACAGTGTTGAATCAGTAATAATTAATTTATTCCCCACATGGATTTCACAAACTATTATATGATTAAAATGCGGTTAAAGATCACCTGTATGTATATTTAATAGCTTTGCCTCCTACTTTGAATTCATAAACATCATTGAAATGTAGGAAACTGTTGACAGTGATAGCAGGTTAAATTGTAAGCATTATACCTCAATTTTGTCCAGGGCTATTTTTTGAGTTTGTCTTTTAAAATCATTCTGTTGAAGCACGCTTGACAAGGAATGTCTGACTTTCATTTGCTTATCTTCATAGAATTTGTATTTGTCATTATTTTGATCAGATTCAGATTATTTCTGTGATCATTTTGTGTTTTCTTTCATCAAACGAGGGGTGCCAACAAATTTCTCCATGTGTGTTTATCCACACTTTCACACGGTAAGAGTTTTGTAGCTTTTTCAGTGACAAAAAAATGTTCACAAAGAAAACAAGTTTTTACTGAAAAGGAAAATGTAGAAGTTTTTTTTTTGTCCCCAAAGTCATTGATACAATTTTAACATGACATGTGCATGTAGGAGGAGGGAGTACTTTTTATCACAGTCAGTTACCATATGATCTGGATGTGACTGATTACAAAGTAACAAAAAAAAGTCTTAATCATCGTAATGCAAAATATGGGACGGTTGTTTTTGTCTTTTTCCATAAAGTAGTTGTATAAAAGGAGGAATGGAAAAGTCAGGTAAGCGGGGTTAAATGCCCCCTAAAGAGTGTCGGACTGTTTTAAGACTCAAAGGCCACCTGCCTGGCACCCTTAGGCCTGTAATTGCCATTACTCCACTGACAGCATGGAAAAAAACACACACAAGAGGGGGATTATCTTGTGGCAAAAGGTTCTAGTGCAGAGTAGAAGCACACGGTTGATTGCATTAACGTTCCCATGGAGCACACCCTTGTGGAGGAATTAAATATAAAAAGCTGTGGTCACTGAACATTGAGCTTTTAGATGGTTCCACTTAGAGACTGCTGTTAATCAGAGGTGAGTAGGTCATACGTCAAAACACACTGGATGGAAGTAGGTTACTGAACTGAATTCTGGTTTCTTAGAATGACAAATGGCATGTGTTTATTGCTAAGCAAGGTGTAGGAATATCTGTTTCAAGTTTAAGGACACTTAATGTGAACCTGCCTCTACATTTAAGACTATGTTTAGTCACAATATACCAGTTATTCAATTCATCTAAATAGTTTATGTGCTCAGATGTTAAGCATGCTAAAAGACTATATGAATCATCAAAATGTGTTAATTATTTTATTTCTATATTCCAACACCTACTGTGAGATTTGCGGGTGAACTTGATTATATTTTATACAATTATACACAGTAGGTCTGGAAGTATGCTTATGGTCAAGGTGTATGACTGATGATGGCACCCTATGATCTTTTGCTCTGTATGATAAGTATAACAGTAATAAGAGTCTTATGTTGTTCCAACATGCATGCATTCATGTTTATATTCGGATAAAAACTAACCATCGTGTAAATGAATCAAGTATCTGCAGTTGTCAATTGCTTGAGTTTTTTTTCATCATTTTAATTTCATTTAGTTAACCCTTACCAGTTTAATATTTAATATGGTATGTGCAGATGCATCAGAAATATTGTTTACTTGTTTCCACATGAGTTCAGTCAATGAGGAGGTTTCTCATTTTAGCTCCTTTTTTAAACCCAGAACCTTGGAAGCTCTTTTGCTTCTATTTTGACCCAAAACAAACCAACCATATTTTATCTTTTATTTGCCTATCAGATTTATATTTAGAGTGGGTATCAATGCAGACCATAAAGCATAATCCGTTGACATGCTTGTGCCAGCATAAGTTTTTCCCACCCCAGAAGCAGAAATTTGCCTCTGGGTTGTTATGCTGACATGTATATATATGATATTGTTTCACATATGAAGGTGCAGCTGAACTGTAAATCTAAAAATGAACATTGAGATCATTTTCAGAAAAGGAAACTTAAATATATTTTTGTTAATTATTTGCACTGGATTGTATTGCATCAGCTGACATCAGATCATTTTTGGAAAGTTCTTCAAAGTAGGCTAATTTCTAGTTGGGCTTTGTTCACCTTTTCTTGTTTTGTTTTATGAATATTCATTTAGTGGACCTTAACCTTTACCAGCAACAAAAGACGAATTGTTTGTGACTGGCATAATCAGGCTCCCTACTTGGCAGCTGAATTTCCTGGCTTTGGGATACACACTTTAACTCAAGTTCCCACTGTAAAGGTAAATGTTTGCACTCATCTTTAGAGAAACTCTGAATAATAGATAAAAGCACATCCTTCAAAAAGACCTACATTTGGCTTGCTTTTCTTTTGGGAAATGTAAGAGGGACTGCACCAGCAAGGGTGTGTCTCTAAGCACATCTATACATAAAGGCCTTTGCTCCTTCTTCTTCCACAAAAGTGTAGCTCTAATGCATATAAGATTCTCATTCTATTGGAGAGTTACCTGTTCCTCCAGTTTCAGGTGTTCGGCAGTTGAATGTTCCAATATGTCCATGTAAGTCCGCACAGTGTAGGATATTTTACAAAATCCTGCCCCCACATGTGGGTAAAACAAGACCTGCTTTTAGCTCAATCTTGCATCCCATCAAATTTGCTTCCCCTGTTCCAAATATTAAGCATTTTTCTGTACTATGATGTTGTTACTTCATGTGCACTATTCTCACATGCTGTCTTAGTGCATGTTTGTAACATCACAGAATATCAACAAATTTAAGATGTATTTATTGTATGTATTTATTTATATTCCTGCAATCTACTGTACGCTTTGTGTGTGATTCGAGATATAAGGGGCAGCAATGCACTGCTTATTTACCGATCACATTTTGTTGTCTTGCATTTGTTTTGACAGTTTGAGTCTATTTTTGCAATCAAACCAGCATGAAAGGAATTTCTTCCTGTTGCTCGCCATTTTTATCTTTTCTCTCCAGTTAGGTAAACCCATAGTGATAATCCATCACTAAGCATCATACAGCCCCGTATGCAAATAAGAAGACTAAGAAAGGTTAATCAAGCTCAGTTAAATCATGTAAGTATGGAGTGAAATCACAACAACCAATCATGTGGTCCATTTTTATAATAGAGTACACTGCTTTATATGCTGTTTGAGAGTAGTGATATCTTGGGCCTTGGTCAACATTGTGGTAGGTAACAAGTTTTTCAAACCTTGTTAAAAAAAACTAAACTTTCCTTTTTAGGTGGTTTGAGCATATTTTATCACCCTTTCGCTACATTTACTTTCATTGAGGTGTTAAAAGCTACAGCAAAGACATAAGGAAGCCTGGGAGAAAATCCAAGCCCTTGGGATGAAAGTATTTACTTTTAGTTTTGGCTCAAATATATCAACATCTATCAACAACAATTGTACTCTAGCTGTGACAAATCATTTTATCAATCCAGGTACTTCTTTGTATTCTGTTGATCTAGGGTTGTTGCTTTTATGCACATACTGCTGCAAAATTGGCTCAAGCATTACCACTCCTATGTTAGAGTGTTTAATTACAAAGGTACTTTGCATTGTACCAAATATGAGTCCCTTTGCCAAGGTACTTCTTTGTGTCACTAAGAATGTGTAGGCATGATTTAAACTTTGTCATAAAGACTGCTCTTGATCAAAACACCAATCTGTCTGACATTCAGACAAATTAAGAGGACAATAATATATTTTAATAGAAGGACCACTGGATAAGGTTAGTGCTTTTATTCAGAGGTAAAAAATAACTAGGTACATTAACTCTTGTTTTTTTAAATAAAATAATGTGCGTATACTTTCTACTTTTTTTAAGTAGTTCACAAAAGCAGAATTTGTACTTGTATGATTTAGCTCAGCTAATGTACTTATTTTCATCTTAGTCACGTCCAGTACTGAGTAAAGAAAAAAAAAAAAAAAAGATCACCAGAAGCAGTAGCAGTGATCCACCAGCTGGCTGGGTTTCAAAATAATTAGATCCCAATATGGAGGCACATCAATCAAACATCAGCTGCACTAGGAACACCATATTATGGCTGACCACTCAAAAAACAAGCAAAGGAAGAAATATCCTTTGCCATACATTAAGTACTAGTCTAGCTTTAAACACAAAAAAGGAAACAGCAATATAATGCAATGTAAACTAAGTTCGCCTGAAGAAATGAATTTATCTGTATTTCATAACCTGACATTCAACCTATGCAAGCTTGAGGAGGTAGGTAAAAGGGATTGTAGATTTTTGTTAGACAGTGGTGCATGGCATGAAAATAGGGATTTGTTTTTGTTTGTTTTTTTTTTTTTTTTTTTTTCTTAACATTGCTACCAGATTTAAAGCTAAAAATAGCAACAATAGTGCTTACTAGAGGACATCTGATTTACTGGATGTAGGACCACATTTCACCACAGTGAAAGGTATCTGGGTGATGTTCAAGACTATAACCATATAAACACATCAAACCATATCTTAATAGCTTATGTAAATTGTCATTTGGTTTGGTGTATATAATTATATTAGCTACTAAAGCGTTGATTATTTGCTTTAACAAAGAAGGATTTTAAGATGCAAATAATCAGATGCGGAAAACCCTAAAGAAAGCAGTTGATAATTATTTATCTGACATTAAAAATACAGTTGTTTTAATGTAAGGAGGGATATCATATAAGGTGTTAGCAATATACAGTACGTCCAACATATTAATGATGTTGTGTTGACTGATTCATTCTTGTGGAGCATTTTAATTTATAAAGATGCTCCTTTAATTACAAACACTTTGAGACAAAAATATTCCTCTTTTTTTGTAAAATGCGTGAGAGGGGCTTTCTTTTGCTCATGACAAAGTGACTAACCCCCTCAAAGAATAAATTTGAAACCTTTTAAACCTTCAATTGAGTAGTGTACTGGTAAAATAACTTTTATTTAAATAAAATTCAAAAAAAGTAAAGTATTATCGTATTACTCTTTCCACCTTTTTCTTCAAGTCATTACAGTATTATAAATGAGACAGATTTATTTAAGGTGCTGCATTGACACATGTTTAAGTTTTTTGCCACTTTCATAAGAGAGGCTTTCAGATGTAGGAGCAAATAAGCTAATTTGCACTGAAGCTACTGCTTCAACATGCTTAGTCCCAATCAAAATGGCAAAATGGTAAACACCGACATCTCGTCAGCGCAGTATAAAATTATGGCACAATGTCTTGAAGTATGCATTTATTGATGCCACAATGGAGCTGTCAAAGAAAAAGGGTACATGAGAGTCATCCCCTTAGTATCAAGTTTTACGCTATGCATTCAATGAATGAATGTCACCAGCGGCACTGCTCAATGTTTAATACAGGCTGTTTCAGGTGTAGATGACATGCTCAGTGTAGAATTTGTTGCCATTTTGGAAAACTTAACATCTTTGGCTTTATCATCAGAAGCCTCACAGCCTGTGACTAAAAGTACATCAGTGCAGTATAATCCTGGTACTGGTACTGGGGGATAATCTCTTATAGTCTCTTTGTTTTGAATATCAAACTGTGTCATTGTCTGAAGAGGACAGTCATGCAAGAAAGAACCTAAACTGTCACAGCTGGTGCAGTGATGGAGACCGAAACATACCTTAATGAGCTAGACATTGCAACACTAGCAAATCCTAGAGAATAGTTACGACAGAAAATATTGATCCCAACCTGCATAAACTACCCATTACTTTTGTTGCTACTTTTTTTTTTATTTCTTTATTTGATTCAAAGATTCACACACCATGTTATAATCATTCTGCCCGCGATACATTTATTGTCCTCTTGATGGAAAAGCACAACAAATGCAGAATCATGAAGATTTGAATTTTACTTGAATCAAATAAATGGATGTTTCTAGTGACTCAAAAGGTTCATTATAGCTTTAATGGTCTGAATAATTTGTGCAATAAGAGCATTTTTTCACTAAAAATATGCATCTTCTACAGGTAAAGGTAAGCACATACCCTTATTACCACATAAGTGTTCATTGCACTGCACTAATGAGTTCCAGATCGATTGGCTCATAATGCCTTTGTTAACATTCTCTTGCTTAAACATGCTGTATGACAAAAATGTGCTTTGATCAACTCCACCAGCTGCAGCATGTAAAGCCCAGCTGGGGAAGTGGGTGAGAAAGCAGACTAGTGGATTTGCCACTGTGCGTCTCCCTTTACGCCTCCCGTCTCTGTGCCTAGCTCCCTTATTTAGTCCTGCTAGTGGAAATAAACAGCCCTTTTTATATCAGGAAGCAGATGCACAGCTGGTCCACTGTCACACTGTGACAGATTTTTCCTCTGCCGTGCAACTCATTGTCATCAATTATCATCTTGTTCCCAGATGACCATCTCCGCTTGGAGTACCCTCTGTGGGTTTTTATGTGACAGCAGAAGGCAAAATCACTGTGAAGCATTCCGAATACATTTGATTTATATGTAACACTATTTTCATTTTTTTCATTGCTATTACAATAACTCAATTCCTTTATCACAAAATATTAATATTACGAAATATTAACACCACTCAATGTCCTCCAAGGAGGTTATGTTTTCATTTGAATTGCTTTTTTCTGTTTGTCTGTCTGTTTTAAATAACTAAAGTTCTGGACAGATTTTGCTGAAACTGTCAGAGAAGGTGCGTATTGTGAATGGCAACAATGATTTCATTTTGGTGATGATCCAGATCACCATCTAGATCCAGGAACGTTTTGAAAGATTCTGTGAACACAATCAATAACCTAAGGTGGAAGTCCCAATATGTTGGGGAAAACGAGCACTTGGCAGAGGTCTGCGCTCTGCAAGTACTTTTCCAGTTATTACTTTTTTACAAATAGCTGTACTTGTTTATTTGTCATTCTACCTGATAGAAAGATTAGTGTTGTCAGAGCCTAATAAATATTCAATATTTTTTAGATCTGCTGGGAATTTAAAGAGATATTTTTCTGTCAAAAAGTAAATTATATCTTGAAAATTGTTTTTTTTATTTGAAGCTTTATGACTAAAACATTGTTTGATAAGCAGACTGACTCCTCAGTAGTTCAGCACCGATGCATCTACAGTATGAGCCTGTAGCTTTTTATCCGTGAGTGTACTTTGGGTCGGAAGTTCCCACATTTTTCTGTGGATGTGACATCAAGCCCGTCCATGTTAAATGGGTCCTACTTAGAAAAAAATTTAAGCATCACATTAAAGAGGGATTTGGTGCATACTCAGAAGCAAGTGGCATCCATCTTAACTCATACACCAATTGAAACTCAATGTAAGGTGAGAAAAGTAAAAAAAACGGATAAAAATTGTCAGGTATGAGCGCAAGCTATGAGAATAAGCAGAAGAGTGCTGCAATTTTGTGTTTTGGCCACATGTGGTAGTATCATAGGAAAACTCCATAATGCCTCTTGAATGTATTAAAAAAAATACATTTCTAATTACTCATGCTAGTCTTCCTAGAGAATGTAAGATAACATGGTCAACACTGTAATAATAGAGAAATTTAACGCTATATAACACCATTCAATCAATTTTTTTTTTTTTACATTTAAGCCCAATAATACATGTCTACAGTCAGTATTAATTTTGTATGTCAAGTTGACAGTATCTAGAACTAGTGACCAACCAAAAACTATTGGTATAGGCAGAATATCCCGTGGAACCCCCCTGTAAGCAGGAATATCTATTCTTGCATGTTCTAGAATTAGGCTGCTCAATGGTGGCTTCATATTGGAGTAGTCTGCTAACTTGACTCTGATATTTTTTTTAAGAGAATGTTAGTTCCTCTTTTTTGGATCAGAGCTTAATTTTTATGATGTTTTTTGCCTCTTTTGTTGAGTGCTGTGAAACTGGAGGGGGTTATACTGATATTGTTGTCATTTTTTGAAACTTGTTATGATGTTAAGATGCTTAACCACAGCAAACATAACAAGTTGATTCAGCAAGCACCAGCTGAGTTGAAGAGGGGGATGCACAGCAGAAGCAAGTAGAAGAGAGAGGAAAAAGAAATTTAAACCATGTCTTCAATAAATCTTCATAGGCAATGTGAGATCTTTAGGAAACAAGCTTGAAGAAATCTAAGCCCTAGCAAGGACCCAGCCAGAAACCCGGCAATTCAGCATTATGTTTTTTACAGCAACAGGGCTGCATGATCACATCTCAGACCCTTGTGTCTCTCTACCAGGCTTTCTCACCAGATGAGCAGAGAGAGATTCAAAGAAGACTGAAATATCAAAAGAGATGTTTTGTCAGTGTTTGTAAACAATAGATGGTACCATCCAGGTAATGTTACTGTGGAGATTCATCACTGCAGCTCAAATATTAATTTGTTGGCAGTTGGTTTTCGGCAATATTATCTGCCCAGAGAGTTGTAGACTGCCCAAGAAGTCGTAGACTTGTTTTATGCAAATGTGAAGGACTCCTACATCTCTGAAGTAAGCCCTCCTCTTGGGAAATCTGATCACAATCTTGTTTTTCTCTGCTCAGAATATACTGTAAGTCAATTTATATGAGACAACCTGCATTTAAAAGAACTGTAAGAAAATTGAAAAAGGAAGCTAAAGAAGCCATACAAGGTTGTTTTGAGGCTACAGATTGGGATGCACTTTGCATCAGTGGCGTGGAGAGAAATTCAATGCAATGGGTGAGTGTGTAACTGACTACATAAACATCTGTGTAAATGACACCATGCCTACCCGAACCATGAAATGCTTCCCAAATGATAAACAGTGGGTCATAAATGATCTGAACCAACCGCTCAAAGAGAAAAAAACAAGCCTTTAAGAAGGGAGACAGAGAATTATTGAGGAGTATACAGAAACAACTTAAGGTCAACATAAGAGAAAGCAGGGAGGCATACAGGAAGAGGCTGGAAAACAAGCTCCAGCAGAACAATATCAGAAACATGTGTTCAGGGATGAAGAAGATCACAGGCTTAAAGCAGAAGAATGATCATGCAGATGGAAGTCTGGACAGAACTGAATACCTTCTACAACAGGTTCAGTTCAGGAACAAGTTCAGCATCTTTCTCTTCAGCTCACAGTCACATATACACCCTGCCCTCCTCTGCCATTGCTTCTTCTGCTTCTATGATTTTGTTGTCAGCCAAATCCGAAGATGGTGTTGCTCCCTCTGTCTGTCTCTAGACATCAACTGAAGAGGCAACTGGAGGCAACCGGATCCTGATGGTGTCACCCCCATAGTCCCGAGGGTCTGTGCAGAGCAGCTCTGTGGGATTCTACAGCCCCTCTTCAACCTTAGTCTGACCTGGGAGACAGTTCCAGTGATGTGGAAGACCTCTTGCCTTATTCCAGTACCAAAGAAGACTCAGCCAACAGTCCTCAGTGATTATAGACCTGTTCCCCTGACATCCCACATCATGAAAGTCCTAGAGAGACTTCTGTTGGTTCACCTCAACAAACAAGTAAGTAGCTATCATTGCCCCCTGTAGTTTGCTTATGGCCGTGGAGTTGGGGATGAAGATAAAGTCTTTTCAGGTCAGCCGGTAATCACCTTTAATTCTGCATTTTGTTTTATATCTGCTGCGAGCTTCAAAGTTTTGACAGGCATAAACTGCCCTTGAAAATTATCAGAACCACCCATGACATGAGAATACAGTGGGAATATGAATTACACACACACGTATGAGCTGTCAGGCAAGTAAGCAGAGGAAAAACAGGAAATCAGGACTAAGCATGGTTGGGGTATAAAAAAATGGTGATGATGAAAATTTAGTTGGGTTGTTTTTCTGTGCTGATGTGAAGACATCTTTGTTCAAAATTGAATAAAACACCCCCAGCAATTTTTCAGCCTGAATCTGCATCTCCAGTTGTCTCATTGGTCATATGCTTTATTGGTGAGACTTTTATTTTTATCCACCACAACACCTGCTTCAACAAACCCACTGTCATTTAGACAAGTCAGACAGCACTGTGGGGATCATTTTCTTTGACTACTCCAGTGCATTTAACACATTCCAACCTAAATTACTTTGTGAGAAACTCCAGAAGACTTTGGTGGAGGCATCAACCATTGCCTTGATCAAAGACTATATGACTCTAATCACATAGTCAGCAGCACAGGAGCACCACAGGGGACAGTACTCTCACCATTTCTTTTTACTCTCTACACCTCTGACTTCCAGTACCGGACAGAATCCTGTTACCTGCAGAAATACTCAGATGACTCTGCAGTCATTGGGTACATCAAAGATGAACAAGATGTTGAGTACAGAGAGCTGTTGAACAGCTTTGTGGCATGGTGTGGAAACATCATCTGATCCTGAATGCCAGCAAAACGAGGGAGGGATTGTAGATTTAAGAAGAAAAAAGGAACAAGATTTATCCCTTCAACATCATGGGAGAAGATGTGGAAGTGGTGGAGGATTATAAATACCTTGGTGTTCACCTGGACAACAAACTAGATTGGAGATAGAACTGTGAAGCTGTCTACATAAAGGGACAGAGCAGACTGTACTTCCTAAGCTTAGGTCCTTTGGCATTTTCATCTAGATGCAGCATAACTTCTATAAGTCTGTTGTTGAGAGCGTGATCTCTTTCTCCATCATCTGCTGGGGTACATTCTGTATGCTTCATATTTAAGTTTAATAAAACAATATTTTTTTTCATTTCTTGCAATTTGCCCATGCAGTTTTGGAGAAATACACCCTTACCCCACACTCCTATAAATTGGTTTGGTCGTTTTGGTCATTTTGCTGCTTTTGATTTTTAATCAATTTGCACACACCTGTCAGCTTTTAATTGATTCACTGCAAGCATAAAGTAACTGATTTGACAAAATTTTAATAAAAAGGAAGAAAGAAAAATGTCAATACCAATCACTCTGGTATTGTTTTGGCAGTCTCTTTGGACTAATTTTTCCTGCAGCAGACCTTGTCAGTGGAATGCATCATTAATGCATACCACGACATACATCTCTTACTTGCCACTATAAACAGTAATGTGTGGACTCGGGGGCAATTGCTATGCATTTGTTAAGTCAACAAAAGTATGCTGTTCTTATACGGAGCATGAAAATATGGTTGTGGCAGCCTCTTCTTTTTTTTTTTTTAGAAATATGGCTCAGCTTAAGGCTGAGAAAATTGCTGATGTTATGATTTGAAGAAATATTTTCCCTAAAGATAGATTAAAGTAGTGTGAGACCAGAGCATTATAGTGTTGAAAACTGCTCTGTAGAGATGCTGTGAGTTGTTTTTAACAGCTCAAGTTCTGTAGCTCAAGCTGTATTTGTGATGATTGTATCGTTTTTTTTGGTTTCAAACCTTGAAATATCTAAACTGTAGGCTAATTCAAGAGGAGTTATGTAACCCCTACCTTCAGGGGCAGACTGGCCCCTGGATTGCCAATGGCCTGGCCGGCTCAGTCGTTGCTCTGAGGCAAGGATCAAAGGCTCAGTTTTGGTGTTGCTTAATTTTTAAAGTAAACAATCAATACAGTTCATTCTGCTCAGTCAGGTTAGGTATCTATAGCTCCCAGACTAAGAACGGCTTTTGCTCACCCCATACCACCTTCTGTTTCTAAGGCTGTCAGTCACAAAAGTTCAGATACACACACACAGCAGAAGGGGAAAAGTGAAGATTATTTTTCCTTTGTTAGCTCCACAAAAAAATCACTCACTATGAATATTAATATCCTTTTATTATGAAATTAAATCAAACCATTCTATAACTTAGTTAAATTATTTATTTTATTATTTTTAATGTGCCACTTTTAATGGCATACCGCTGTTCATAGCTTATTTCTTCTGGATTCTGTTTGGGGTTTTTTGGCAAATTACATTTTATGTGGATTTCAGTTATATTGAATATTGAATTGGATTTCAATTATATTGAAGTCAAACTGTCAAAGCAAACCGTCATTCCACATATAAAAGTTCATGGACCATTAATGAGAACCTGCTTTGAGTACTTCTGATGGTGCCATTTATACAGCAGTCCTAACTCAATAGGCCTCATATTAATTACTGCTGTGGAGATAATGCAACCATTTGATTCAGGTGTGCTTGGGAAAAGACACATCTAAAACATGCAAGACAGTGGGTCTTTAGGACCAGGGTTTAAGATCCCGGGTCTAAAGAGAACTTGAACGTCTTGATCACAGTTTTTACAAGGTAAAGTTATCCTACATGGACATAAATGCCTTCCTTCAAGTTGCACATTAATGACAAAATATGTTACAGTTTCATGCGTACATATCCACATAAGACGAGGATCTCATAATGGGTACATTAGTTTGTTCTCTGTATTTTCTTTTAATTGAGAGCATTTAAAGTAGTTGCATGAGTGGAGTTCTTGCACTGACTTTGGAGACAGGTGTCACCATATATTTTAAGGGTGCAAATGCTTCTATTGCAAAAATCAATAACAGAAGAAATGCTATTGCAGCTTTTAGTTTATTCTGTTTTTGTGTGTTTTCGTATGCCTAATAGACCCACGCAGAAAGGTCTTCCACCACAGTCTTGTTAAAAAAAAAAAAGCTAAAATAAGCTCTTTTATGGACTTGTTTTGAACTTCAATTGTGTCCAGAGCAACTTGTTACAATGAGATCAAGAGAGGGAGAAAGAGGGCTGATAAATCATTTGCCTACTTTATATTGACATACTGTAGCATATGTAAGACTGATGTCAAGAGACAAGAACAGTCTCTTTGCATTAGGTTTTCCCATAACTCTCTGCAGTTATAATCAAAGGCTCATCGACCATTACAGCTGTCCTGCTTTCATCCCTATAATGCCAATAGTGAGTTAAATCATAAAATATTCTATGCACTTTAAGCAATCTTCTTAACTCCGAGCATTTTGAAATATTTTTACTTTGAATCTGAGTCAGATTGGGATTCTTTGCATATTTTACAATCTTTCTAAAAACTCCTGCACTAATGTTTCAAGGGAAATCTTTTGAGCTTTGAGCTATCAAAGGGTCTGAGGAGTAAAGTTCTATTCAATTTTAATAGAAGATATGGTGAAGTACTACATCTGTCAAGGTAAACAAAATTAAATAGAAAATCACAGAGATCATCATTGACTAGGGTTTGGAGAACTATGGGAGAATTACAAAGAATGAAGGACAAGACTAGATATTCAAAACCGCTGATGAGTGTTTTAAATGCTGACTTCCTTCATCCCCCTGACTGATTTTAACTAGGTGATATGCGTTCTGGAGACCCAGTTTAATGAATAATCTGGATGGAAGAGGTACTCCTGAAAGGAGATTATTGGAACAGTCAATGGGTGGTAAATGGGGTGGAAACAAGAAACACTTACTGTTACTGAGTACTTGTTTCAGATTGTGTTATTCCTCAGTTATTGATGACAGGTCAATTTCGTCCAGCTCCATAAACGGTGTTGGGAGCAGGCTAGGAAGAATGGTAGACTGTAGACAGGAGGAGAGACAATTAGTAGACCAAGATTCAGACCTGGGATCTGACCACTTGAGATGTGGATTATGCTACAGTTTAGCAGTAGGGGTCTGAGAGCTGGGAGACTGAGGTTATGATTATTAAAGATCATGGTCACAATAAGAATAAATTGATGGGACTTCCAGATTGCCACCAGTTATCCCTTCAGAACTGAAAGACCCTCTCTTTTTGGCCAAATGGGAAGGAAGTGATCCGGAGAGCAACAGTAAATGATTTTCTACTATGATGATTCTCTACTCTGATTCTAGATTTGATTCTCTCCTTAGTTGCTCTTCTTCCATTGCCCAATCTGCATGGCCTCTTGTTTAGTAGGCTTCTGTGAATGTCAAGAAGGATGAATAACTATGTTGGGCCTTGATTAGACTCAGATTAAGAACACCTGTCAGCACTGCATCACCTGTAACTCTCAGCCCCCCCTAATGGAAGAAAGAGAAAGCAGCAGGCAAAATGGAGACAGAGTTTCCCAGACCTCAACAGGTCTCTTGCTTCATAGTCTCTTTCTCTTATGCGGATATCTATCCTAGTAGCTTGGGTGATTCTGTCATTTAGGGCAGGAATGCCCAAAGTCGGTCCTCGAGGGCCGCTCTACTGCAGGTTTTAGGGGCTTCCCTGGTTCAGGACAGCCTATTTTGACGATTGCAGTTCAGCTAAAGCTAACAATCGAAATAAGCTGTGCTGAAGCAGGAAAATCTCTAAAACCTGCAAGACAGCGGCCCTCGAGGATCCACTTTGGGCATTCCTGATTTAGTTTTTTTTAAAGACCCCTTGATTAGACTCAGATGAGGAACACCTGTCAGCACCACGTCACCTGTGACTCTCAGGCTCCGCCGAGGGGAAAAAGCAGAAAGCAGCAGGCAAAATTGAGACAGTCTCCTAAACCTCAACAGCCTCTTTTTCAAATAGTGAAGGAATAGGAAACATTTGATTCCCGCTGTGACAGTTTCTATAAGGTGTTGCGTTTTGTCTGTATAGTTTCATTTGATTTTATATATTCATTGATTATAAAATGTAGAAAGCATAGAGTGACATACTTTAACTACAGGCCACCAACTAAAGCAATCTAATTTCAAAACTGAAAGTCAAAAATATTCACTATATGTTGAAGGCAGTGGCGATTTCTCATTGAATACTAGGGAGGCGAAACCTCTCCTGTAAATCTTACGAAATAATTGATTAAATATGCATTATTAAGCTTAATAAATGTAGTCTTTAAACTGTACTAAATTTGTGCTAAATGTCAGACAGAGGGGGGGCTCTCCTCATAAGACTTAGACGAGATAGGGAAAAGGGATCATTCAGTTAGAATAGTTTTTTGTGATGAACTTTTTTTGTTGTTTACGGAGTTTATCATTTCAGAGTTCTTCAAAAAAGCTATTTTCACCCGTTGGAGTCATGTGTTTGATGTGTTTTAACCTTTGTTAATGCATACATTACACCTTAATTAATTAACACCAGTGAGCCTCCGCTGTTTCAGAGACAACCTGCTGCCACTGGCAGAAGGATGTATTCCTTATTTTTTCCCTAAAACATTTTAGTTAACTTGTCTTTAATTTGGGTGTGTTACATAATTAACAATGTTATTTCACCTGTTAGTTGTGTTATATGATTTATTATTCCTTAAATTCAACCAAATCAGTTTGTATAGATTCATTGATTGCAGTGTGTTTTTTATCTATTGTGCAATATTATTTTTAGAACTTTTTCCCCTGGCGAACAGGGTGAGTTTAATTTTCCCTGGCGGAGGGATTTCAGTTGTTGTAAAAAGTCTGAGGGAGAGGTTGAAACACGGAAGATATGGTGAAACATTGAATAAAGCAAATCCATTAAAGTTACTCCTTCTTATGCTGATTTATCCATGACCTTTAAAGATCTATAACACTGATCAGGATCCAGAGAGAGGTGTTACAGTGGTAATGTGTGGTTCTGAGCTACTTTAGATCTGCTAAATGTATTAATTTTTTAAGCTAACTGTGTAAAATCTATGCTAGCAGATTATTGAACCCTATCAGAACTGAATGTTCCTTTTACCAGAAATGTATCCTATCAGATGCAAGGTTATTTGTTTGATAGTTAGAGCAAGGCAAAAACAAGATCATGTTTCTGGTAAAACAAATCAAAACACAGCTGTAAATCTACATTAATAGAGCTGAAATGACAACAAAAAATAAATAACTCAAGAGTTGTTTTCCCATGTCAAAGTCCATACCAAGAGTTTAATATAGTTGTGTGATGACCTTTTAGAAATCTGTGACAAAGAAAAGGTTCAATTTATTACATTAATGTTTAAAATTTACATTTTTATGCCTCATGATATTGTTTTATCTAAATTCTTTACAATGACATTTATCTAAAATGCTTCAAGGCTGAGACATCCACTGATGTGGGAGAGCTGTGATAGCTGTCATGTGCATGGTAAAAACACTGCAGCGACAGAGTGACGGATTCATGGACAAGAAATCACTTCATCACATCAGTCCAAGAGACAAATAGTCATCCTGACAAATGCCCATTTAGCTGACTCAACTCACGACCTTGCTAAATATCAGTAAAATTACAGAGCACATCATTTTTCTTCCTGTTCTAACCCTGCTAATGTCATGGAAGCATAGACCCCAGGTTATCGAGAGCAGCATCCCTGCCTCGGCAGTGCGTTAGCTAGGAACTGCTCAGATGGCCTAAGTGGCCTCAAGTGCAATTTCAATCTCTGTGCCCTTGCGTCTAAATTGAATCATACATGAACACTGTTTTTTCTCTAGAGGGAAACAGCTGATGAACCTTTGTGCTTTGCAATAGGAATTTGGCCCAGAGCAGAGGTGAAGAGATCATTTCATATAAAAAGACAACCTCAGCAGTCACTTTAAACGAGTTATCTCCCATTCAGCCATAAAGAAAATCTATTATTAAACCAACAGTGTAAGATGGTGTTTTCCTGGAAAGGAACCAAATCATGACTTAATATAGTTTGAGAGATTTATAAAGTTTCTTTTCACAATTTTGGCACACTTTAACAATCAAAGAACAGAATCCTCCAGTGCTACATGCCTTTTCTAAATCAGAGTCGGTTTGTGGAAGCATATGTATGATTGCATTTTAACTCTCTGGAGTAAGGCCAACTGCAGGGCATCCTGACAGTTGCTTGTTTGTTTGCTCAGGTGGGCCAACAGGTGCCCTTTAAAGACCTTCGGGAAGTGGATTGTGAGGGCAATAGGTTTTATACACCTTAAACAATTTTCAGTTTGTCATATCTTTAGAGGTTATTCTATTGTATTGAACCATTATTGGAACTGTCTCAAATAAAGCAAAAGTAGAGGAAAAAAATGTCTTACTGTCATGAATCTGTGCACCAGTGCTGGTCTAATCAACGTTATCACCTCCACCTGGCTCCCATGCTCTACTCTTCATCACATTCATCAGATCCACCTACTTCTTTCATCATTTGAAGTAGTGACATTACACTGGGTTCTACTTCTCCTGTCTGGGTTTCCCTCCAAACCACACTGAGGTTAGTGATCCATTGTTCATCATTGGACAATCATCACTTCATCTGTTACTGGGCAGTGACATCTCAAATCTCCGCCCAAAGAACCAGTCGCTATCCCTGATTATCAGTGTATTTTTTGCTACTTTACACATTCTAATGAATTGTTCAAATTTTACCTTTGTGTTTGGCCTGAATTCTGGGTCCTCTGTAAGCCCGCATTACACATACTCAATTTTCATATTTTCCAACAAGTCTAAAGATTTGCTGACATTTGCACTTTGCAACACTGTTTACTGAAACATGTTTTCACTGTAATTTCAGTTGCATGTCCTTTGGAGTATTCTACAACTACATTTGCACATCTTACAAATAATGTATTCCACAATACTTCCAAACAAAATAGCTAAATCTCTGTCAGATTTTAGAGAACTAGAATTAGGTCTGTACTTCAACTATCTCTTACAAATAAACATTTTCTGGTGTACATGCACCAGCCACTTTATTGCCACTTATTGTACACCTTGCCAGTACAGGGTCTGACCCCCTTTTGCCTATAAAACTTATTTAATCCTCTGTGCTCTAGATTAAAAAACTGGAAACATTCGTCAAGTGTTTGGTCTATATTGATGTGATAGCATTATGCAAATGCCTAACATTTGTCAGCTGCCCATCGATGATGTGAATCTTGCCTTCCACCACATTCCAAAGGTGGTCTATTGGAATGAGATCTGCTGACAATGAAGGTCATTTGAGAACAGTAAACTCATTATAATGTTCAAGGGGGGGTGGCAGAGGACAGAACAGGGGAGGCAGAAGGATGAGAGGAGTCCAATCCACAATCCAAATTAGAGTCTTGGAGTGGTCGAGAGTCAGAACCAGGTTCAGACGGCTGAGAAAACTCCAAGGCAAAAACCGGAAACGTGGTCAGGGGGACAGAAAAAGGGTCGGAGGCAGACAGGCAAAAACAGATCCGATAGGGGCTCTGACTAAATCAAAAAAACTCAGTGTCAATCCAGGTCATAACAGGTAGGCAGAACAGAAACAAGGCTGGAATGGCTCACAAGAGAATGACAAAAATCTGGCGCCAGCGTCTGGTCTGATCTAGCTTATAAAAACAGAGGCACAAGTGGAGATAATGAGGGTTAATGAGGAGTAAACGAGCAAAGCAGAGGGAGATGATAAAGTAATCAGACCAGAGCTGGTAACCAGAATGTGGACACTGACCTCTGGCATCAACAAGGCATTTGCACCAACAAACCTGTATCTCACTGGATTTTTTTCTCTTTTTCAGCCCATTCTTTGTAAGCCCTAGATATCGAGTAAATCAGCAATTTTTAAAAAAATACTCAGACCAGCCAGTGTGGCACGAACAACCATGTCAAACTAGAAATAACTTAAAATACATTTTCTTCACCTTTCTGAAGCTCTCTAGAATGTTGTCTTGACTATGTCTACATGCCTAAATGCATATGTATTTGGGTTATTGAGCAGCTAAACATGTGCCCCTAAACCGGAGTGGCAGCAGTGACTATTGACAGCTTCAGCTTTGGACTCAAAAAAGTCAAGAAGTATTATACTGAAGCTAAAAACACAGGAAATGTAAGCCATGCCAATCAGCCCTCTGCCTCCCCGGTGCTGACCTCTGAGAGTAAATGGTTGCCCCTTCAAATGCAACTTTTTCTGCTGATATGGTAAATGTAAAATGTGGCAGAAAATCAACCCTGCAGATTTTCCTCAATGTTCAGACCCCAGTGTGAAAAATATTGGTAGCAGAATCATGCGATAGAAATGCATTTTAAGACTGGGGCAAAGGTTCACCTTCTAGGGAGGTAATAACACTAAACATACAGCCAGAGCTGCATTGGAATAAGGCTTGAAAAGGCTACATAACAACAGTGCTGCAGTGTGGGATAACTGCCTGGAAGCAGACTACACTGTCTTTGTTTTCTCTTCTTGTGGTTTTACAAAATTTAAAATATGGAGCAAATTTCCTCTGTTGTTAGTTGCTTTTCTTGTTCACATTAATGTTGTTTAAAAAATATGATGGATTGAGATTTTTCAGTTTCCAATTTTCCAATGTGGTCTTGCTGTCACATATCTAAAACCATAACTGAAAAACAGATTCATTGTAATGCAAATGTGTTACATTTTATGTGCTTTTAGAAATTAAAGAAAAATATACAATAAGTATCATTGTGTAGTAAATACAAACACAAACATTATTACTTTATTGTCTATAATGATGTGGAACACGCAACATAAAGAACATATAAAATACGAATTTTGGAAGATGATATGCAGGTTCCACATTGTGCTGCACAACA
The DNA here is from genome assembly GCA_034780135.1 of Jordanella pulchra. Lineage (NCBI taxonomy): Eukaryota > Metazoa > Chordata > Actinopteri > Cyprinodontiformes > Cyprinodontidae > Jordanella > Jordanella pulchra. The sequence continues at coordinate 2,963 of JAUZNJ010055360.1, read as the reverse complement.
AATAAAGGACAAAAACTGATACATTTTGAATTTCTAAATCAGTTTCAGACATAAACCTGCACAGACGGTGCTGTTTTTATGTCAGATTGCCTACACATCAGTTACACAATGATGAGTCCTTTATCATTGTTTTCTCTGACTGTTGTAGCCTATGGCAAAACATAAATTATTTGAGTCCCAACATATTTTTCCTTCCTATTGGATTTATTTCTTGATTATTCAACGGACTTTGATGCTCGAATAATTAAGGAAATCATGCTGTTTTTCTTTTATTTTCTGAAAGGACATGATGTTTGAGTGAACGTATTCATCCAAAGACAACTCTTTGATTAATTACTTTACTACGTATTTTTTAAAATTATTTCATTGTGTAATTTCTTTTGGGGGTTTTGGTATCTAAGAGTAGACCATTTTGTTGGACAGCTGATTTTGTTTAATTAAGGTCCGCTTACACTTGTAATCCAGCCAGATGAAGTGTTTGTAATGTCACCCTTAAAATTGAGGTGTTAAAACATACATTTATATTGAATAGCTACTTCATTTTCTAAAACCAGTTTCTAAAGGAAAAATCATGTAACCAAAACATATACAAACACAGAAACCAATTTTTTGTGTGTATTCTCTGTGTAAACTATTTGCATATAATTTTGTGTGCCATACATGTCAACATGTTAATACAAAACAGCAGAAAAAATGAACATCTAATCAGGTGATCATCTCCTCCTCCTTATCATTCTCCATTCATGGTGTTCTGCTTTTTTCAGTTTCACTCTCATTGACTCCTTTATTTTCTTTTTTCAAGAAAAGCTCACATATGTCCAAACTAGACACAGCATGATTTTCTCAATCATAAAATACTAAAATCACAGACAGCTTGGGGATGGATGGATCTGTTCCTTAAAATTGGAACATCTAGTAACTATATTCTTGTGGCTTTTTAGCTAAAAGCTACCAGACTCATATAATAATGAAGCACATATAAATCGACCTGGAGAGCGTATCATAATGTGCCATGAGATCATGAACAAGGTTGTAAAGTTTGCTGAACATTACACTTGCTGTCAGGCCATAACACATAAAAAAAACAACTCAGCTTTAGCTTGAACTAAACTGGACCCTATCTTTGAATGAATATTAACACAGAGAGCCTTTAGGTGCCACTTTGATATTTTCTCTCCTCATTTATGAATGCATTAACTACTCTCTGTCTCAAAAATAGTTTAGATTTTCTTTTGGATAGATCATATTTAAAAAATATACAAAAGACCCTCTTTGTTGTCCGATAACAAAGCTCCAGTCTGTGTCAAATCTTCCAACTTCAGATGGTGAAGGGCAGGGCCAAATAAGCACAGCATTGTTGATCCTTTTACTTTTGACTGACGGATTCATAATAAGCAGAAGTGTAAATGTTTTTTTGTCTGACAAATCCTCAAAATATTTGTCTAGTCTTCATCTCGATAACAAAAAAAAAATGTTTTGCCATCTATGAGCTTTATTTTGTTATTTTGTTATTATCATGAAAAAAACTTAATCAACAACATCTTTTCATCATCTTTGACCAAAAAAGCATGAGTGATGAGGGACTGTTGTGTTTATAAATAGCACTGAGGTAAGGTTGTGCTACTTACAAACCACTTACATGTATGTTGACAGTGAAAAGAAATTGTCTGGTGAAAAAAATCTTTAAGAAAATAAAATTCCAAAACTATGGACCAGTTTTGTACAAGACACCTTAAAATTTAAACTTTTCTGAATTTTTCCATTGACAAGGTAGATGCAAGCTCAGCTCATTAGAATGGTGGCAGATCATCCAAGTCTTTTGTTTGATTATCATCCACATATGATTCGGTTTTACTAAACCCAGAGATTTTTTCGAGATGGTGAACTTTCAAAACGAGATGTGGGGTTATTTTGATACAGTCAGTTGCATCTCTCTCTTGTATGGTCCTTTATTCAAGTATTTTGTGCATCAATTGCTCAGCTGAACTGGGGAGTGCAACCCGCATGCTCTTTTTAGCCCCATTGTAAAATTCTTATCATGGGCAGGTATAGCTGAGCAAGATGAGTGTCAAATCCAAGATAATCAAAAAATAACCTAACTTTTCTTTAACATTACAATTATCCACTACTGTATGAAACTAAAATGTGTAAAAAAACAAACAAACAAACAAACAAAAAAAAAACAACAGCAATAATTATTAGAAACAAAATCCTTGTAAAGATGAGACACCACTCATCTTGGAGAAAAAGTTTATGGTTTCAAAAGAAGGTAAAGTGTCTCAAAATACAAAATGAATTATATGTCAATCTCTGGGTTTGCAACCTAAACAGCTAAAGGTAACAGGACCCCCTATACAGGCACATCCTATACAAACATTTGTACCTCTGCTTGCATCTGTGTTGAGAGCAATAAGAGAGATCTATACAATTTTCACTAAGAAATGCCAAGCTGGATTGGTTCACACTGGGATGCTGATGGTACTTCACATTGTGCTAAATTCTCCATTAATGCTTGAACAGTAATGGTAAGTAAGTTAAAGGTGTCACAAAGAAATGCAAAATGTCAAACACAATAATTACTGCTCTGCAAAGACAGGCAGACGTGGTGTGTGGCAGTATGGAAGACTACAGCTGACTTTGCAGGAGCCAGGGATCGATTTCTGGCAGATCTAGAATTTAATCTCTTTGTACCCTCAACCTCTGTATTGAGACTAAAATAGAAAAATGAGCAGAAACATTTCTCAGTGACAAATAAAAAGAATTTTAAGGACTTTGGAAGTACACTTGAAATTAGTGTGCCCTAAACATACCCATGAGGAAAAAATTACTTGGAAGAAATTAAACTTGCAGCATGAATAAAAATGTCCATATAACCCCTCCAAACTGTGGGTTATGTTGTATATCAGTCATAAAGCCTTGACTCGAACAGGAAGTGCCATTAAGAAGGGAATAGCTGTTACAAA
>JAUZNJ010055349.1:0-29223 GCA_034780135.1 Jordanella pulchra | reverse complement strand
CCCTGGTTAACCGAACCTTCCATTACAGAAGATCTGTAATCGCCCTTTGGACCCGAACCGGAACCAGAACCAGAACCTTGGACCTGTATTATCAATATCTGTTCTAATAAACTGTTGAACTTTTTCCCGTATTCCGTGTGGTGTTCTGCATGTGGGTTAGAGCTCTGAATCCCACCATGACAGAAAGCCAGAAGCTCCTGCAACTCTCTAAATTATTTATTCATTTCTTTCCATTCCACTAAAAGATTACTGTAATTTTTCCCACCTCCATAAAATGTAGAAACTGTAATTTTTGGCGCACTTTTACAGCTGCTCTTTTCTTTTTCAGCCATGGTTGGATCTGTACATCTTCAAGAAACCCCTGATGGATCAGAGGGGATTCTGGGCAGAGGGATGCCACCCCCTTGAATGACTAAAATTTCATTAGTCTTGCCTTTATGCTTTATTTCAAAAGAAACCTGCGACTTTACATCTCTAACAGTAATACCACTTGCCATTATATTAATCAATTCTTGCCTATTTCTCATAAAACACTGGTTTTAGTCAATTTCAGTATTTCATGTTTGATTGCAATGTTATTCTGACCACCACATCACAGCAAACCTGAAACAATGTGCTATCATTTCCTAAAGTCACTCTAAGTAGAGAATCAGCCTGAAGGTCAGGTTGGTTATGTGTCTTATTCAGTGTTGAAATCCCGATGGGAGAAATGTTATCTGTGGATTCCCAGCTTTAGCCGCCCTCCTGTTGATGCATATCACATTAACCTTACAGATGTACCCATACAAAACAAGCAGTGCCAAAAACACGCACATATTTTTTTAAACAGTTTGGAGAACGAAGGTAAAGTATAGTACTTCTGTATAAATATTCACTTTGACTCTGTGCCACAGCAGAGCCCCATGCAGGTGCTGAGTCACATAGAAACTACTGGCTTATTGTTTTGACCCAAACTAGGAGTTTATGGTGTTGGACAGAGGTTGGGAAGGTATAACTAAACACTGGATCCATTACTGTGATCCAGGTTACAGGTTGAGATGAGACTAAACGGAGGCTTATTATTCTTCAAACACACCTGAGTATACATCACTTAACCTTTGATACAGAGTCAAATCTAAGGATAAGACAATAAAACAATGATGCAAAATAAATTAATGTCACGGGGTTGTGTAAAATATTTTAAATCAAACTAAAACAAGTTATTTAATTTCAACCTTTTACCTGCTAAGTAAATTGCAAAATCTGGTGCAAGGCTCAACATTCCAATTCAACCAAAGAATAAGTCATAAAATCAAGACCAAATATAGACCAGCTAGGTTTTTAAACTTTCCTTTTTTTGTTTGACTGCTATTTGGTTTTGCTGTGATAATCTTACAATTTATTTAAACTTTGAATTCAAAAACAAAGAAACACTGAGAAGTGACAAGCTAATGATTTATTTATTACATATATTAATCATGCACTTTAAACAATAAATCAGATGGTAAAACCGGATATTTTGGGTGATATAGGTTATTTGTAGCCTTTATTTCAAACATAATTAACACATTTTAGGTATCCTGGGTCAAGCCATACATCTTATTGTGTTGTTTAAATTCAAACCAGCACTCAATGAGTCTCTATTTGATCAGAGTCTACATTAATAATAACATCAAAATGTGTTTGATTTTAACACATAGTTTTTTGTGTGTAACTAAAAAAGTAATTTGCTTCAGCGGTCATAAGTCAAAGGAATTAGTGTTTTTTATCTCATCAGGAGGCATACATGGAGTACCAGCCAGCACAGAGGTGGGTGTAAGGGCACGGATCAAATGCCATCCAGGAAAATGAGGACCCAACAGGGGTCATTCATTTGAAATGGAATGTCTTCTGAACAAATGCCAGAGTGACCCCGACCAGACACCCCCTCAAAGAGCTTGGAAGGCTGTCCGGAGTCGACCTCTGTTTGCCTGCCTACTTGTGCAATTCAAAGCTGAGGTAAAATTAAGTTCATGCAAAATCCAACAGCCTTGTATTTTTCCTTTTGTCCATTCTGCCAGTAAATCAATGTTGTAACTCATTATTCTGTGCTTTTCCTCCTCATCTATTCCTTCCCCTCATTGCAAAGAAACCTTGTGAACTCCCTGCTCAGCCTTCACTGGTCACATGACAAAGATTTAGACTAGCACAGTTCAACACCTACAGCTGTGCGTATATTCTCCACTGATAGCAACATCCCAAGGACACAAACTAGTAATACAGGGCGCCGCTTGTGGAACAACATTGTGAGACTCTATACCCACTTTCTCAGCCAGGTAGGTGGTGTATCTTTAAATTCATTATGATGAAAAATGTTTACCTTGGATGAAGTGATGATAGTGTTGGTGATTTGGAGTGATTTATTTTCTGAATGTAGTATATAGCTAATTTTTTGAGTTGCCTACCTGTGAATCCAAAAGTATTTATGAAGCACATTTTAAAAGATGCAAGATTAACCAAAACATACAGTAAAATAAATGAAGAGGACAAATACCTATTGCTAAAATAATGAAGTAAAATTATATTATGAGAAGCAAAAGCAATCAGTGTATAAAAAAGAATGATAATATATTAAAACGCCATCACAAAAGACTAAATTGATATATTAGGTTTGTATCAGGGTGTCAAAAGCAACTAAAAGTCACTACCAATTAGAAACAACTTTCCTGTTTTCTGTTGAAAATATCCAAGATCAGACCCTTTTTTATGCAAAGGATCTCCCTTATGTACATTTTAAATAGACAATTCAAAGTTCTTGTGACTTTTATTGGTTACTAAATTTTATCTTGACTAACAGTAACAACTGTAAAATTATTGAAAATACTTCAAAATGTGCACAACTCTGTCTACGCTCTCTTCCTTACCTTGCCTGAACACATCGAAGTCTCAGACTTGTAGCTAGACAGCCTTGAATCAAGGAAGATTTAGTTTGATTTCTATAGGACTATCATAGCATGCATATTTATTGTTTTTCAATATTTCCCTGCTGTTTTAAAGTTTAAATTCCTCAAGGTATGTTTTAAATGTTATTGCTTTTGGTGTCATATTACTTTACCGTTAGATAGTTCCAAGAAAAATTGGAAGAAAACAGTCATTGATTTTATCTTGACAGAAAGGAGAGGGACATTTCTGAGGAAGATTTCTGTTTAAGTTGAATTTCACAGGAAATCTAACTGGGTTGTTTTGTTGACATTGTGAAAATTGAACTGGACTGACTGGTCCTCTCAATTGGGTAATCTCAACTAACTGTAACACTCATTCATTATCATTTAAACAGCTTGCAGGTTTAAAGGGAAAAGTCACAAAAAAAAAACACTGCAAAAAAAAAAAAGAAGAAGAAGAAAAGGGAAAAGCAAGGATTTGAAATGTAAAAGTTGGCTCCTCTGATTCTTAGTATCCGTTTTTTTAAAAGCGGGCTGATCACAGGGCTCAGACTCTGGTTGGGGGAAGGATGGGATAGTAAAAAGGGAGGGCTTTACCACGTCATTGCCCTTCCTCCTATTACAGAGCTCCATGAAACACACAGAGCACATGGTTGCCTGCTTTTGAAACCTCCCTTTGACGGGGATATGATGCAAGTCATGGTGGTAGAGCACATGCGCACCTCTGCAGTACCTCCTCCCCCACAGACAAGTGCAGCAGAGACACGGAAGCTGAGTGTAAACATTTCTCTGAGTCAGAGTGTTTGTGGGGGGGAGAAGAAGTGTGTGAGGGGGTAGTTAAACACACATGCTGGTAACAAATGTAGCTGAAAAAACAGAAATCCTTGTAGGGTGAAGGTTTTAAAAAAGGCGGGTGGTCAGAGAAGAGCTGTTACTCAGATTCTGAGCGAGGTAAGGGAATTGGTTCTGCTTCCTATTAATTACATTTGCCTCAGTGAACAAAGAGTTGAAGGTTACTGGATTGTCGGGTTATTTAAGTAACTCAAATGTGACTTCTTTCATTTCATATGGTCAGTATAAATCCATTAGGATGAAAATGATTGAAGATATCAAGGTTAGATTAAACAATTCAACACAAAATTCCAGGATGTTAAAGCCGGCTATCAATCACATAACAACCATTGCGTAATAACATTATACTGACAGAAATTAGTTACCTGAGTTTAGATCAGCTTTCCTCTTAAACTATTATTTTGAATCTCAACATTGATTGATGTAATTCACTTGTGCTATGATACTATTTCATAAAAAACACATAGCTTTATTTTTTTTCACTCACCTGAGGACTTTTTTGAATAATTAGCTGGTTTGGTGCTAATCCTTCACATAACATAGTAACATCTTTATTAACAGTTGTTGCCCTTTATTATGTCTGTTTGTGTCCTGGGTCTTTTTATGGGAGCACTATGCCAGTGTGTGAAAGGTCAGGCATCCATAGTTAGAAAGCACATGCTATACGGATGGAAACAGAGGTAGAGAAAGACATTTGGAAGGTCAATTACACATTCGATCTCAAGAGCATGCAGTTTCACTCGTGCACAAAGGAATTTAGTTTTAAATATCAGTGTAGAAGTGTGTTTTCCTTTACAAATATTATGTTAACTTTCTGTTTACAGATCATAGAAACATATAGCAAGCATTACCACAAGGTGACAGTAATTAACCAAGTAGTTTGAGAGTGATCATTATGCATTTGATTAGACAGATTTTTTCCAGCACATTTGCCACAAAAACATTACAAACACATGAAACTGTCTTTTTCTTTTAATATGAAGAAGAGATTAGCCGAACTCTATGTCATTAGTCAGTTGTAGGCCATATATGAGACAGCAGCCTTTACGCTGTTTAGAAAAAACATTACATTTCTCAATTACGTTTTTATTTTCTTTTTGTCTTCTCTTTCTTTAAGTGACAGAATATTATTTTTCTCTAGACTTATCTTTTAAATAAGAATGACAGTTAGTGAGTATTATTTTAGTACACTGCCTGTTTTAATCAGAATAATGATACCTTTTAAAAGAAAAGCTTTTCAACTAAAACAATTTAACTTAAGATATTAGGGAGAAATGTTTCACTTCTCTAGCATGATCTCATCTATATCTTGAAATTTTCACTAATTTAAGGTGCCCTTAAATTTTAGAGGAATTCGTGTTTTTGTTTATTTTTTTCTTATCAACCAAGACCAAATGCCAACATAGGAAAACCTCCCTAAATAAGGCATAACCTCCAACTGTTCAACCCATTTCATTACCACTGTTTTCTGCCTTTAACATCTTTTGGGACCCTTTAAGTGCCTCTAACTCTATCATTGTGCTACATGGTTCATAGGTTCATGCCTGGGTCAATGCAACTTTGGTTGATTTTAAAAAAAACATTGAAAATTGGACAAATGCTAAAGCTGGATACCAATCGCATTGCTAAGCTATGCCTTGTCTTTGAAATTAAATAAATGCAAACCAAGAACAGTCCTTTAGAATTTGTTACAGTGGATCTCAAAGTGAAACAAAGGGATATTTATTCAGTTAATACTCAAGGAAAAAACACAATCAAATATTTCTTGAGAATGTTAAAAAAAAAAAAAAGTTGGTATGACCTTGTTGCATTAATGTGCAAACTAGAAATAGTACTTTGTTGTGACACTTCCTGACACATCCACCTTTAGCTAAACAAAGATCACAATGAAATTCATATTTCAAAAGAGAAAGAGAGAGGATAAAATTTCCAAATATTTTTCATATGTCAAACAAAACATCCAGACCTTGGTATAGTCTCCCAAAGCTTTTGTGTGTGGATTGTATTCTTAAACAGTTTGTGCACAAAAACAATATTGTAGACCACAAAATCTTAAAAAAAAGTAAAGAAGAAAGAAAGAAAGAAAATCTCTGTCCCCACAGCTTAAGGTTTAGACTTCTCAGACATTACATACATTTTCTGGTAGGATTAAAATATTCATTATGTTCAATAACAACCATTTTTTTTACGATTTTCAGGCTAACAATCAGTCAAAATGTACATTCAAATAAAAAAAATTGAAATAGAATAATATTCTGAAATCTAACATAAGGTGAGGTCCCCTAAAAGCTGGTTTAATGCAGGAGGCGTCCTCAAAATCTGATAAATTTGTCAAACCTTTCCGATGTAGAGACGACAAACATAACACACTAATGTGTAACATGCTAATAGTGTTCTACAAAAGATGTCAAAATGCAAAGTTGATTTAGGGTTTTTTTTCCTTTAAGGAAATGCATAATTATACAGCATTCAATCTTTTTTATTATTTCCCTCCAACAGTTTTTATTCAGTCAAGTGATATCATCAAGACAAATTCACATTGGAAGTAAAAAAAAACAAAAACGTTCACATAGTATTAATGAGGATAAAAGAAAAACAAAAAACAAAAAAGAAAAATAGAGACTCCTGCTCTTTGAGTAGAAATTCATCTCAAACTGAATCCTTAAAAGTGACTTCACACAAAGGTTAGTTTACCAATCAATATGTTTCTGATTTTCAATAAATGTAAAGTAAGGCCCATAACTATGTCTCCAAACAGTTATCTTTTATAGTCTACATAGATTTTAGGTTCTGTAATGCATTCATTGGTGTTTTTTGTTCTAAATATATCTTAGCACCTGATGAAATACTTTTTTAAAGTTAGAGAATTGTTTCAGAAGAGACTTTGAGTCAAGCGACCCAGTTTAAGACGTCTTGAATTAACTTTTCTTTCGCTGTAATGCTTCATCTGAAAATTACAATTAATTTTAAGAACTCAGCAAAAGTTCAAAATATGTACATTACATAGACTTATAGCTTAAACATTTCTGTCCTGTCAGCTGTAAAATCCTATAAAGAGAAAAAAGGTCTAATACTGTATGACTACATCACTAAATCTGTTTCACCACTGCAGAATTTCCAAATATAAAGTCCAATTTTTGAAGTGAATTCCCTTGACATTTCATTAACAAAATGCTTTTCTGCTGTTTCCTTTTTTTTCTTTCAGGTTGTGATCATCTTTATTTCCTGCTCTACCTCATTCCTATCTTCACCATGTCTGTGCTGACTCACGTGCTGGCATGCCTTTTCGGTATGGGCTCCTGGGTGGCCATCAATGGGATGTGGGTGGAGCTTCCCTTGGTTGTCCCTGAGATCCCAGAGGGATGGTACCTGCCCTCTTATCTCACAGTCCTCATCCAAATGGCCAACATAGGCCCTCTTTTCATCACTCTTATGCATCGCTTCCGCCCGGGAGCGGTGGATGAGCGGCCTGTCATCTACTGCATCACAGGGTTAGGAATTGTCGCCACATTCCTGTTGGCTTTCTTCTGGAAGCATACAGTGACATTTGCTGGCTCTCTGCACAGTGTGCCCCTGCTGACTTTAAGCTTTCTGTTGTCTGTGGTCGACTGCACATCATCAGTCACCTTCCTGCCCTTCATGATGCGTCTGCGTCCACAGTATCTCACAACATACTTTGCAGGAGAAGGCCTCAGTGGCCTTGTGCCTGCAGTTGTTGCTTTGATTCAGGGTGTGGGTATAGTCCACTGTGAAAATGCCACTCTGGCTGCAAACTCATCAGCACCTAACTCCAGTTTTTTGAGCAGTGGTGAGCTACAAGCCATCTACCAGCCGGCTAAATTCTCTGTCCAGGTTTTCTTCATTTTCCTGAGTGCCATGATGGTTGTGTGCCTGATAGCTTTCATCCTACTCAATGTCCATCCAGCTGTGGCTCGAGAAAGGAAGAGCGACCGATACTTTGGTCCAGATCTGGAAAGCAAGAAAGGGGAGCAAGGTTTCTCTCTTCATGCGCAAACACCAGAACAAAAGCCAATGATAAGTTCTCGAGAGGCTGCTGGGAAAGAACCAAGGAGCTCGTTTGGAAAGGGGACATATAGCAACCTAGAAGTTTTGTTCATCTTTATAGTGCTTGCATGGGTCAATGCTCTGACCAATGCAGTGCTGCCCTCTGTTCAGTCCTACTCCTGTCTTCCTTATGGAAACAAAGCTTACCACCTGGCTGCCACAATGGCTGCTGTTGCTAACCCTGTAGCCTGCTTCATTGCCATGTTTGCACCCGTAAGGTAAGAAAAAGACACATATTCAATGAAGATTCAATGATTATTTGGTGTTAATAAAATGTTTAATCATTTAATTATACATATTCTATATTCTTATTGAAGGTCTTATGTAATTTCTTCACTTAAAATTTAAATGTATTTTCATCTTTGTCCAGATCTCTTATCTTTATGGGATTTTTGACTGCTTTTGGTACCGGTTTTGGGGCCTACATCATGGCCATGGCAGCTCTGAGCCCCTGCCCTCTACTGGTCCACTCCACCTCTGGAACCGCAGTCATTGTAAGACATCTGTTTTTCATTACCAGATAAACAATACTCATTAGCCTGAAGGAACTTTTGTCATAGTCAGTCATGGCTGTCACAAGATCAAGCTGTGGAGATACTTTATGGAGGAGCTAACCAGAGGTGGGCGTGGGTGGTATTAAGCTGAATACGAGGAAATGTTAAAAGGTTAGTGCCTGCAAAAACTGGAAACTAGACTGGAGGTTCAGCTCCCAGCAGGACACTGACCCTAAACACACAGCAAGAGCTAAAATTGAGTGGTAAATATGATCCAGTCAAAGTTAAAACCTGAATTCAGTTGGGTATCTGTGGCTGGACTTGGAAAAAGCTGATGCTCTTCGTTAATGTCTTCCCGATATTTAACTTTAATCTTGATTGGTTTTATATGAGGAATAAACATTAAAAAGAATGAAGTATGATTTAGGTTACTGCTAAATCATTTTACATTCCCTGATGATATAAAAAAGTAATCTTTGTGGTCTACTAAATGACTGTGAATAGGCGATATTGTGGCAGCCAGCTCATCTTCTGAATGTTCTTTCACAAGCATGAAAGTTGGACTTGAATTAAGATAAAATAAATCTGATAATGTGGTTCATTGACTTTACCTCACACAATCATCTACTGGACCAAAAAACAGCAAAAAGTAGAATTTAAAAAAACAAATCTCTCAAACATGTCAAAAAGGTGGTGTTCTTCTGGCTGCTCCATCTAGAAACAAACAAATTGTGAAAATACTTAAACAATGTATTCATGTAATTGATATTATAGCAGGAAAAGTTGCTCTATCACTTAATTCTGCATTACAAAGAGCAGATGTAATTGGACGCTTATTATTGACTCCCTCTCTGCTGCAGGTGCTGGCCTGGATCCTGTTTGTCCTCTCCCTGTCTTACGTGAAGGTTATCATTGGGGTCATTCTGAGGGATGAGGGGCACAGTGCCCTCGTGTGGTGTGGTGCTGTTGTTCAGCTGGGGTCCATGCTTGGTGCCGTGTCCATGTTTCCATTGGTCAGTGTCTACGGACTTTTCAGATCAGGAGATGCCTGCAACACTAAGTGTCCATTGTAGATGAAAAAAATGTTTGTGTTAAAAACTGTAATACAATATTTTGGGTAGATTGCACTTATTTAAGCAGCACTGAGCTCAATTCACTCATGAGTTTTACATTTTCCAACCAGTTTTTGGAGAACTGGGGGACTGCAGGTGACCTTTCAAACTCCTCTTTTTATAACAACAGATTTATTCCTATTTATTGAAATCTTGAGAGAGCGTTAAAAACTGCTCAATATTACATCTGCATGGTCAGTGTCTCAGACCAAAGAAGACCAAATCTTAGAGTATTTTTTAAACATGTTTGCAATTCCTTATCGATTGAGAGATCATTTTACTTGAACTTGTAGTGTAATGTGTAAGGGTCGTCATTGTTACTTCTGTAAGAATACTTGTATCTTTTGGCTTTAAAATGTGCCTTAATACTAGATAATGAAAGATTTAAGCCTTTCATTTGGTGTAAAAAGTACAAAGTTGTTTGACTAAACTTGTTTTATGTTACAAGAGTGGAGAAGCTGTTTGTCATTAGAAAATAAAATATGCTGAACTAAGATGAAAGAACAAGAATTCTTTGTTTCTGGCTATTATTTGAATCATGCAAATCTGTTCCAACTCAGAATTTCATAAACTTCATGGAAATTGCTTAAACTTGAAAGATCAACCCTCAAATTTTTCCGCTTCCTTTATGAGTCTGTGCATTTTTCCCTGCATTCCATGTAAATATATTTTCAAGGTTTTCATGTAATTACAACCACAAACCTCATCATAGTGTATCTTAGGATTTCATGTAAAAATCAAAACAAAGTAGGCAAAAGGACTTAATATAATACCTAAAAATGAATGTTTAAAACTGATTTATACTTAAGCAAAGTATATTTTGAAACATACAGTACTTTTGACGTTATTTTGAGCTAGCCTTTTAGGGGTAAAGTATGTTATTACATGTTTTGCACATCCACACACAGAGCTGTTGGCTCATTCTTCTAAGCAAATTAGGTCAAGCTCATCTTAGAAAGGAGTGGGATAATTATATCCTAATTTTCTCACACACCCCTTCCTACCCTGTAATACATTCCTGCCTTTTGAAGATTGTTAACTTTTTACTCAAAGTCTAATCATGGTAGTGAATCACATCAATAGCAAATTAAAAAATATCAATACATGCCATATGTAGGTACATATATACAACACAAAAACTTTACAACTGGGGGACTACTTCTTTTTCAGATCCTAGATTCCCTAATGCTATTGGTGTGCTGGAGTGCACATGCATTGAGACAAAACGTCCCTCTGGAGCACATGAAGGTGATTTTGTTGACAGAAAATGCCAATGATCAATTAAGAGTGAGTAATGGTTGGCCTACTGTCAACTACATACATAAATTATATACATTGGCTGAACACATCATATAGCTTAAAATGATCTGTGATGCAGACCATATCTTCAGCAAAACTGAGGCAAATTGACCTGGTTCATTGCATGACTTTCAAACTTTTTGTTCTCTAAAACCCTTCTAAAGCAGGCCTTCCTTTGTTTAAATTAAGCGCCATCTTTCCTGGGGAATATTGCAAACTCACAAACTCATGCAGCCCCCCCAACAGTAACAGTTATCAGCTATCAGTGTATGTTACAACATTGACTAACACTGTTTTAAGATTAAAGTTTATTTGAGAAAACTGAATATGTCTTTCTTAGTTAGGAGAAATTGCTGAGAAATACGTATTTGGGGTTATTTAAGTCTTTATTTGATCTTCTACTATTTGCTGTAACAACCTCATGCTCTTTCAAGGAAAGCTGCAGACGAACATTTAGCTGAATCATTTACACTTAGCTTGACACAGCTGCACTTGTTGTGTCTGCTCTGGCCTTGGTATAACAGAAAAGCCAGGATGCACAAGATGCACAGATAAAGCTAGGTCAAGCCTGGCTTTATCTCTTATCCAGGATTTCTTTATCCCATCTGGACTTTGACCAGGGTCTTTCCAATCCATAAATCTCTTTTTTCTTTAGATTTAAAACCAACAAACAAAATACTTCACTTCTCCCCCAATCTTGAGTCTTTTTTTGCCTTTAGTTCACTTTTTTGAAGATTGTCTTAGCTGGGGAAAAGTGCAACTGACAAAACACTTTAATTTTTTTGAGTAGTGTAGAGAAGTAGATAAAGGAACACTTTGTAATCAGAGTATAGCATCAAGTTAAATAAACCTCTGGGATATTGATTTGGTCAGGTAAGTAGCAGAGGGGGTTGTTAATCAGTTTCAGCTGCTTTGGTTTTAATGAAATTAACAACAGGTGCACTAGAGGGGCAACAAAGAGACGACCATCAAAAAAGGAATGGTTTTACAAGTGGAGGCCACTAACATTTTTTCCCCTCCTCATCTTTTCTGACTCTTTTTTGCATTTGGCTAGGGTCACTGTCACTACTGTTAGCATGAGGCGATACCTGGACCCAAGAGAGGTTGCACAGGCAGTCCAACTCCTCTTGGATGGCACATCAATACGTTCCATTGCCAGAAGTGTCTCCCAGCACAATCTCAACAGGAAGGAGTAGATTCCAGGAGACAGGAGGTTACTCCAGGAGAGCTGGTCAGGGGTGTATAAGGTCTTCAACCCATCAGCAGGACTGGTATCTGCTCCTTTATGCAAGGAGGAGCAGGAGGAGCACTGCCAGAGCTATTTGAAATGACCTACAGCAGGCCACTGGTGTGACTGTCTCTGACCAAACAATCAGAAACAGACTTTACGAGGGTGGCCTCAGGGCCCGATGTCCTCTAGTGGGCCCTGTGTTCACTGCCCAGCACGTGGAGCTTGATTGGCATTTGCCACAGAACACCGGAATAGGCAAGTCCGCCACTGGCACCCTGTGCTTTTCACATATGAGAGCAGGTTCACCCTGAGCACATGTGACAGACATGAAAGGGTCTGGAGAAGCCGTGGAGAATATATGTTGCCTGTAAGCATGACCGGTTTGGTGGTGGGTCAGTGATGGGCTGGGGAGGCATATCCATGGATGGACACACAGACCTATACAGGCTAGACAATGGCACCCTGACTGCCATTAGGTATAGGGAGGAAATCCTTGCACCCATTGTCAGACCCTATGCAGGTGCAGTGGGTCCTGGGTTCCTCCTGGTGCACGACGATGCCCGGCCTCATGTGGTGAGAGTATGCAGGCAGTTCCTGAAGCATGAAGGAATTGATACCATTGATTGGCCCCTACGCTCGCCTGATCTAAATTCAATAGAACACCTCTGGGACATTATGTTTCAATCCATCCGACGCTGCCAGGTTGCATCTCAGACTGTCCAGAAGTTCAGTGATGCCCTTGTCCAGATCTGGGAGGAGATACCCCATGACGCCATCCGTCGTCTCATTAGGAGCATTCCCCGACGTTGTCAGGCATGCATACACACACGTGGGGGCCACACAAATGACTGAATACCATTTTGAGTTGCTGCAATGAAATGTCAGCAATATGAACTAGCCTGTCGCATCATTTTTTCACAGTAATTTTTGGGGTGTCTTTAAATTTAGCCCTCTATAGGTTGATAATTTTCATTTCCATCAAATGATGTGGTATCCTTTTGTTCCTAACACATCACTCAGTCCATATCAGTATAAATAAACAGCAAGATTTTTTCCCCCATTGAGATCTGATGTGTTTTCAAAGTGTTCCTTTAATTTTTTTGAGCAGTGTATTTTTCTCAAAGATGTATATGTTCAAAGAGACATGTTAGGCAATGGCATGTAAGTTACTGTATCTTAAGATTTTCAAAGATAGATTCATTTTATGTGAAACTATTTTTCTTGGACTAGTCTTAACAAATGATATAAACCAAAGGTAAAAAAGTTCAGCTTCTATGACTGGACCAAAGGAGAGCACAAAAGGTGAGTTTATTTATGTTTTGTTAAAACCTTTTTTCAAGGAGTTTTTTTATCAGCCCACCTCTCTAATAACAGTAGAATTTTCTTCTTTTTATTGTAGTAAATTTAGAGACAGCATGGTTTGCTTAGCTGCAGTGAACTGAAAAATTATGGGCTATGTAACAACTTGAACCATCCATGCTGGAACTATGGAGGTCTAAACGTGTTTATAGGGACCTTGTTTGTGACTCTATAACCTTATTAATACAAGCTTACACCTCCAGCTAGGAAGGGATAAGACAAAGCAAACAAGAGTTTTTCTCCTAAATGCTGATCCTAAAAAACAAACAAACATAAAACTTACATTAGACTTGTCAGTTGAACAACTTTCTGTTGCCTATTTTTAACCTGATCTCTTCAAAGGTGTATGGTACAGAAGTGGAATCTGAATTAGCTTTGTGCCCTCATGTCATACTATCAAAACTGTTTCTCATTTGTTTCTCGCTTGTGAACCTGCATCACTTGCATCACATGCCCTAAAACCTTTTAAGGAAACTAAACCAAAAACTCAGATGGTACCAATTTCCTGGAGTGTTCAAGTAAGGGGAATGGTAAGTAGAGATGGACAGAAATCAAACAGTTCTCAGCTTGATGGGTCCTGATTAATAACCAGCTCCTCAGACACTCAAATACTTCATTTTTGCTATCAATGAATGCCATCAGGACACCAGTCTATCGCAGGGCAATAGACACACAGAAAACTACAACCATGCACACACACTCACAAAACTGAGGGATGCCAATTAACCTAACAGTCATGTTTATTGGACTGTGGGAAAAAGCCTTGCTCACTATTCTGTCACAGAGAGAAACTGTCTCAAAAGGAGAGCTCGACAATCCTTGGTCTTAGACACTCCAAGGGTGTTAGGAATAAAGAACATCAAATATACAAAGTGCCTCATAACTTATAGAAATACTCCTCCTTGTGGCTAAACCTGTATATTTGCATTGGTGAAAAAAAACATATTTTAAAACCAGTGGAATCGAGGCAATATTTCTATTACAGGAGATTTATTTCAAGGTGGACAGTTTAAAACATTTGAAGAATCAATATAATTTGGAAAGAGAAAAACACTTGGAAATACATTTCAGAAATGGTGTGAAAACAAGAAATCAAACTGACTTTAAGAAACCTGTATTCGATTATCTAAGATTACCCATAAAGCAAATTATAGCTTCAAGGTTCTATAAAACGAGGAACTTTTCAAGCAACGAAGCATCTACAAACATTAAATTGCTGTGGCTAAAAGATTTGGGACTAAATATAAGAAAGAGATATTGGCATATTAAGAAAGGTACATTGGGGGAAGCTCACACAATGTAGAATAATACATGGATATTTTCATACCCCAGCAAGGACACATAGAATGAAATTGATGAAAGATTATAATTGCTGGTAATGTGAGTCAGAAGTAGGAACTTTTCTACACTTTACATTGGACTGCAAAACTGTCAAATTACTTCATAGGATCATTTTATAGGATATCCCCAAAGACCAATTTATTTTCCCCTTGGAATGGATTTTCAGTTAACTGTCTTCTTTCTTAATCCTGAATGTCCAAATTCATAATTCCCCCAACCTTCTGTTGAATTATATAAATTTATTTTCCATTCCTCTTGCTTTCCTATCGCTTCCTTAAATTTTCCCATATATGTGTCCCTTAAAGGACACATATAATGTGGTATTTTGTTCACCTTAATCTCTGTTGCACATTTGCACACCAATTTGAAATATATGAATGATGTCAAACCTTTATGTACATATTTCACAAAAATAAGAATGGACAACTGAATACAGGAGCTGTGCACTTATTTTTACAACCTTAAGGAAATTAACTAAGAACAGAAATAAATCATTTTACTGGATAAACTGAGTTTAGATGAGGTTATTGTTAAAGGTTACCGTCACAAACTTTCAGACCTATGAAGGCCCAAAACATCTTCTAATCAAGTGGAATAAAAGCGTTCACATTCATTTGTAATGCCATCAACATACCCATGTTAAACATTTGACCTATGTGTTTATCTAACCCCATATATTCGAGTGGTAAATGTAGTTTGTTTAATGCTAAATTAAATTTCCATTACCTTTATAGTCAATTTCAAATATATATTCAGATTACATATGAATTAGTCTTCATCTTCTTCTGACTCCTCTGACTCTTCCAGGGCAGCTTGCTGTTCTTCCAAAGTGTCTTTCAAATCTTGCTCTTCCTCTGGTGTTGGGTCCAGGGCTTCTGTAATTTCTGATCCACTGGGATATTCTTTCATTGGTACTGGGGGAATAGGTGGGCTGTACACCTCTCCTATATACTTTTGACCCCATCCAATATATATGTTTTCAAACTTCCTATTGTTGGTGAAAATGACATGTCTGTTAGTTGCACTGCTAGCATCAGTATACATTAAGAAATGGCAAGGATAGTATTAGCTTTTGCACTAACCTTCCACATGCGTAAGCAAATGCTCCTGGCCAGAGGTTAGAACGCAGCACAGCTAATGCATGCTGAGGAGTTAGAAGGGAGGACAACTTGGAGCTCCATGGGGGCATATTAAACATTTCTGAAATATACACAGAGGAATTATTTGGCTGGAATCTAGATTGTACAAGTTTTTTGGATGCTTGTCTGTCTGTGTGCTGGTGCCTTTTTTAAACTTGGATATTAAAGAGGAATAATAATTTCTGTTGGTATATGATAGACAGACATTACTTAACCTTCAACCTCTTCATTGTAACCTAGCAAGTAAAGATGATGACAATGCAATCATAGCAAAATTATGAAACCACCATAGTATTGTTTATGGTATTTTTCAGGAAAAAAGCCTTGAGAAAAAGAAATTGAAAGAAACACATTAGACAGCCTTACTACAGAAATATCTCAAGTATTGATTTATTGTAATTTGGATATTAACGCCTTAAAGGGATAGAGAAAAAAGTTTTTCCGGTTTGGTATGGAGGCACAAATAATCAAAGGTTTTTAAAACAGAAAAACTATGCATGTTATTCATCAGACTATTTTGACAAATTCAAAACAATCGAGAGCTATATCAGACATTGATATCAATTAGGACTCAGCTCCTCACCCCACCTCTGGCTCGCTGTCTGCCTGACAGGCCCTCCAATCTACCATGGTTCTCTCCTTCTGAACTAGCATTGGCAAAACACAGCCCCTCCTCTGCTTTTGCTCGCCTCAAAATTTGTCTGTACAGCAAAAGCAATTCAGAAAGTTGCCGTATAGGATCCACTACAGACAACAGAGGGATGATGAGACAGTATTCACTAATTTCCTGCTGCTCATGTTTGGGCTCCTATCCTGAGGTTCTTGGTGTCTGGGGCTATGTGCTCTAGGCATCCATTTTGATGTCTTGGGCTTTGTTTTCCAAATAGTTCCAATAAAATACTCCCAGAGTAGCTCTCTTCACTGATTAAAGTGGAACAATGTGATGGCAGTTTCCCCCAGCAGAAATAATCTTATAACTTTTAGAGGCTTGAATGGGGCCATTACACCACTGCAACATTACAATTTTAAAATTCTCCATTAGTTGAAATTAATGTATCAGTCCATAAGTGCTGCACAATATGGGTACATGAACCTTTGGGTTGGGTACTCAAGTTTATTGGATTAGTGATGTCTGATAAAATATCTGTTTAGATAGAACAAAACTGATCCATTCTAAGGACAAGTCAGGTCAAAAAAGACTTAAGGGTTTTTACTGTAAAATCACCTTTATGGAACACTTCCCTAAATCTTTAGCTTGAACCATGCATGAAAAAAATTTCAATCCAGCCTGCCTGCAATTAGAATTCCTGTCTTGCTCCAGAACGATATATGACAATGTTCAAGGTGTTTATTAAACTTACTGTTAAAATAATGTAATAATTGTAGTGTTTTTATCTAATGTTTGCTTAGATGATTTTTAGAAATGATAGTTAATATGTGCTTATATTTTAACATGTAGTAGTAGATACACTTCTTAACATACATACATATCCTTGAAGAAAGGAGGAGACTTCACATCCTTTCATTGTTACCTCACAGTGGGAAGACAACTACACAAACTCCTTCCTACATATACCACAATTCTATGTGAGTCTGTGTTACGATAACAACACTAGAACTCTAGTGTAAAGATCGCCGGCAGGAAGATCCCATGACAAAAAACCTTTAGTTAATCAATGATGGAGTTGTCGTGAACTTGTAGAGGGTCAAGATGGTCGTGAGACAAAGAAGATTTTGTTTACCAAACATGTGTTAAGATATGCAGCTGTTCCTCCTTCCTTTCCTACTTCCTTCAGAGTTTTTCTATAGTAACTAGGACCTCCCTGTTGAATAAAGCGGCGTGGTGGAATCAGACCAACTTAGAACATACAGAGTCGCGAGTCTGTGGTTCTCCGCCAGTAAGAAAGGACGAGGTCTCATTCTTGTGTCTTATGTCATTTATAGATGTTTTGATCCAACACCTACCTACTTATCTCTAAAATGATTGTGGCATATATACAGCAATACTGTGTAGTATATAAAAATATATTGTATAACAGTAATACAGATTGTCTGACCTGCATCTAGGGATAGAGCGGTTAGCAGAGGAGGTCCAACTTCTGGCTCAGGTTCATCAAGCTCTTCCTCCCTCTCATCAGTGTCTATCTCCTCATTAGAGTCTTCACCTGGTTTTTCAGCTATGTTCACCCAGGTACAGCGGCCCTGAAATCAGTGTTCACATAAAATACGTCTACACTGTCAGGAAATGGCCATGTTTCTAAACAGAGACACAGTTTACCTGTTGCAAGATGTGTTGGGCATGATGTACCCATGATGACAATAATTCTGCCATTTCACCAACTGGAATGCTCTCAAAAACAGGATTTACTTCATAGCTATCCCCCGGTATGTCATCTTCCTCGTCACCTTCTTCCTCACCAATTTGGTAGAAGCCCTGCGGGCTGACTTGTGTGCCAGCAGAGATCCGAGCAATCTGTGCTCTCAGATAATTTGCCTCCTTTCCAGGGAATGGTGGGTAGCTTACAACCAAGTTGTCAAGATTCCCAGTAAAGAATTTACGGATCTGGCGAGCAGTGGTGATCTGTGCAGGAGTAACTGAAGGGAGCTTTATCCAAGGAAGACCTGGTTCTTTGCATACATAGTAAGCAAATTTGTTAGCACCTGTTCCAGTAGTTTCCTTTGGTACCTCAGGTTTGGCTTTATAAACTGAGTGAGGAAGTAGGTTTGCCTGGAAAATAAGACACCAAAGAGCAGAATAATGGTTTACAAAGGGCTCTTCTCTTGAGTTAAAACAGAAGTTTGAAAAGTGTGTCTGGTCCATAGTTCAAATTACTTTCATACACAGTGACGTGTGAAACAAAAAGCATGCCTCTAGATTTAACAAAGTAAATAGTTTTGGGCCTCTCACTGGATAATTTAGATTCTGCTTTAACTGACATGCTATGTAATTTTAACCCATTTAGTTTCTTATTTCATAAACAATTTTAAAAGCCATGTTTTGGTCTAAAAAGATATGTTAATCTGTTTCCAAAGAGACTGACAAACCTTCCCAAGGTGTACCACTATTCCACTGACCACTCATGGGATAGGCCCCAGCACTGTCAAGTCCCTGCAAGAATTTGAAATATAAACGCTGGATGGATGGACTGATGTTTCAGAAGGCTCAAATTCTAAAGAGATTTCTGAAATATCTAGATTTAGGTTACGCAACACAGAAGTGTGTTTCAAAAAGTCTAAATGGCAATAAACAAAAAATCAAATAAATAACAGAAGACTCCTTGCTACGTGGAATACTTGAACTGGAAACCTATAGGCAAGTATGAAACGAACTCAAGGAAGCTCAAGTCTGAACCACTCTCGGAGTGCCTGGCCATTCCTCAGGTTTGTCTACCACTCTAGTTGTACGTGCAATTGTCCTTTTTGAGTTCAACTAAAAAACAATCATGACATAAATAGCCTTGTAGCCTTAAGAAAGCTATTGTTCATGGAACCCTTTCTAAAAAAATAAAAATGCTTTAAACTGCTTGTGAGAATAAATATTGGACTCTGGACTATTACAGGAAGATAATCTTGGTGGAGAAAAGAAACAAAAGGGGCCTCTGATCCCTCCAACATAATGGCCAAGAGTTCACCAGGATGGTTGTTAGGGAGGTTCTGATGGGTCATTAGTTTCATTGTTACAGTGGTTTCTGTCACATACCTCTTTAAAGGTTGAGTCATATGAAGGTAGGTGAGAGCTAAATCTTTTGGGAGTGTCCCTAAAAGAGCTTTGTATGTGGGTGACAAGTTATGTCTAAGACAACCTCCTCTATAAAGGGACACTTTTTCCAGGTTAACAAAGATGGCTTGTTTGACCCCCTCTCAAACCATCTGTCTTCCTAGGCCAGAATATGGACATTGTTGTCTTGAAATGAGTGTCCTTTAGCCTTCAGGTGTAGGTGGACAGCTGAGTCCTGTCCTGGGAAGATAGAGCTCCTGTGTTGGGGAAGCCTCTTCGATTAGAGGTGAAATGTCTTTTAGAAAACGTGCCTAAACTGAACCTTCCAAGCTTAATGCATCTGTTACTTTAATACTGGACTATTGTAATTCTTACTATTAGTGGATTAAAATCCATCAGCTGAAGACAGTGTTCTGATGGAAAGTAAAAAGAGAGATGATGTTTCTCCTATTTTAGCTTCACTTCATTGCCTTCCTGTTAAATCCAGAACATAATTTAAAATCTCTCCTCTCACATATAAAGCCCTAAACAAAGGAGGCAGATCTTATAGTTATCAGGCTCCTCTCCTGTGGAACCAATTACCAGGTTTAGTCTGTGAGGCAGACACCCTGTCTACTTTTGGGGTTAGACTTAAAACTTCCCTTTTTGATAAAGCTTATGGCTAATTTTATCCCAGACTATCTCTCTTTAAATGCTGCTACACGCTTAGACTGCTAGAGGATGTTAAGACCACTTTTCTTTACACTGCTTTATTCTTCTTCTATTTTCCAGCTCTGTATTTATTTGTAATTATTTCTTTATTTCTTTTTTACATTGTAACTTGATCTGGCCTTGGACAATGTTCAGCTGTGACACTGTCCTGGTGGATGGCATTGACTGACCTGCTGCTGCTGCCAGTCTGCTAACCTTGTATTTCAGTAATTGACCTTGTTTCTTTCCCTAGACACAGCAAATGGCTTCAAGATTTCATTGCTGTTTTCCTCTTATCAATCATTGTCAAACTCGTGTGTTTGAGGACCAATGTTTTGCAGCTTTGTCCTGCATTCCTAGTAGGGATAAACATTTTTGCACATAATCAAAATTGCAATTATTTTCAACCAATATTGCAATTGTGATATTTTTTTCAATTTTATTTTGCACCAACCACAAGCACTTAGAAGTTCCATTTCAGGGTTTGTTTGTTTTTTTCATTACCATTAAAGTATGCTAGTCAATTGTTGCAGGCCTTTACAGTAACTCCTTGTGAAAAAGTGCTTACTTATATTTAAATCCCTGGATATACATGCTAGCTGCAACTGTCTCTTATCTTTTTTTGTGGCGACAAACCCACTTTAAGCATATTATCACCACCTAAACAGCTGGAGTGAGAAATGGATTGTTTTATTATAGTAATTTGTAATGTGCCTGTGCAATTTGAAAATTACATTTTGTTAAATTGCAGTTATATTGCACATGCAATTAACTGCCTGGTCCTAATTCCTAGTCTACTACACCCAAATCAACTGGCTGAAAAACCTTCTCAACGTGCAGTCAAGTTGTACAGAGACCTGCTAATAATTTAATATTTCAGCAATGTTAAGCGAAGCAGAGGCACATCCCAAATTCACTTATGACTTACCCTCATCAATAGCTTTAAAGGTTAGAGCAGTGGAGAGACATATCTCTAGAAAGGTTTAGGTGATATCTAATTGATGACCCCACCCTGGTATAGACTACAAATGGATGTATCAAAGTAACGTACCCTTACCTCCACTGGTTCATTCTCCAGACTTTCAGGCTCCCTTTCCTCTTCCTTAAATTCCTCTTCAATGCTGTGTTGGTCTTCTTCTCCCTCTCTGTACTCAGCCTCTGCAACTATATAGTTGTTCTCTATCCCCAAGATTTTCCCCCAAAACCGGCATCTTGTCAGTCCCTCTGAGTCAACAAGATTCTTTAGAGCAAGGAAAATCCTCTGCATCTCCTCTCTGCCCAAACCCACTTCAGCCTGCTCCAGATAGAAACCAATCTCATTCACATTAGGAAGAACAGTTTCTCCCTAAAGATAGAAAACAAAAGTAAATTCCATTTCACAAAATGATATAGTTAATTTTCAGTGCAAATATATGGAGTCCATACCATTTCATCCTCATGTGGCGCATCATCTGGCCGTAAAAACAATGGGCGTTGCTGCTCTGCCAGCAGCTCAGCAGCTGTCAACTGTGGAAGAACTCGCAAGTTGCTGTGCATGCTATTCAGTAAAGCTCGTTTTACATCATAGCTCATTTCCTCAAATAAATCCACCACATTGTCGGGATGTTCATCCATTACTTTGGTAAGTAGCTGTGTCAGATGATCATAGCTGGAAAATAAAAAGACTTTCAATATGATTCAGTGTATTTCTATCAAGATAGTTCCCAGTAAGTCACCTCAAAGCTTTTTTTCAAGGCAAACAGATGCACTTAACGTGAAGTTATATCCATTCTAATTCTGTTCTGCTTAGTCTAACTTTATTTTTATTTAGAATACAACCTAATTATGCTCTAATTCAGACACAAGCAGTATTTGAAGCTGTATTATTCAAATGAAATTCAATTAGAAACAGTATTATTCAGAGAGGGAAATTTAATGTTCCAGTTACTCCTTTTTTTATCAGCTGTTCTAGGTGTTGGTAGTAGTGGTAGTAGGCAGGAAGGATCTTCTGTATCAATCTGTCTTGCACATGATCTGGAGAAGCCTCTTACTGAAGACTGTTGTTTAAAAAATCTTCCGAAGATGTTGTCCATAATTTTTTTCACTTCATGAAGAATTTTTCTTTGAGAAATCATCTTGAGAAGTTTTAGAGAAGTTTCTAAAACAGAACCAGGCTTTTTTATCAACTTGTTAATGAGCTTTTCTAAGTAATTTTCTCTGAGACTATTACACAAACAGATGATGACAGAGTAGATCACACTATCCTAAGCAGACTTCTAAAAGATTTACAGCATCTTTCTGTAGATGCAGAAGGACCTCAGCTTCTTTAAGAAATACAGTCAGTTCTATTCTTTCTTGTAGACAGCTTCACAGTTGTTTCTCTCTCCAGTTGAGTTCGTTGTCCACGTAAACACCAAGGTATTTATACTCCTCCACCACCTCCACTCTTTCTTCCATGATGTTAACAGATTTCACCTTCTTTCTGTTTTATCTCAAATCTACATTCATCTCACTTGTTTCAGTGACATTCAGGATCTGATGATTGTTTCCACACTATGCCACAAAGCAGTTCCCCAGCTCTCTGTACTCACTTTCTCATCCATCTTTGATGCACCCAATGACTGTAGAGTCATCTAAATATTTCTGCAGATGACAGGACTCTGTCCTTTACTGGAAGTCAGAGGTGTACAGAGTGAAAAATGATGATGAGAGTACTGCCCCCTGTGGTGCTCCTGTGCTGCTGACTGCTTCATTAAACAGGTGACCCTTCAGTCTAACAAACTGTGGTCTGTTTGTTAGGTAGTCTTTCATTCAGGCAAAGGTTGATGCCTCCACCTGAGTTTTCTGGAGTTTCTCACAAGGTAAATCATACTGAATCATGTTAAATGCACTGGAGAAATCAAAGAACATAATCCAACAGGAGTCTCTTTAGGACCTTTATGATGAAATGTCAGGGCAACAAGTCATTGAGGACTTCTGGCTGAGTTTTCCTTTGGACTTGAACAAGGCAGGAGGTCTTCCACATCAATGGAACCGTCTCAGGTCAGGCTTAGGTTGAATCTCACAGAGCTGCTCTGCACAGGCCCTCAAACCATCTGGGCCTAGAGCCTTACTGTGATTCATTCTATCTCTCTTCACTTGACTTCTAGAGACAAATAGGTTAAAGGCAGAGGGAATAGCAGCATCTTCTGATATGGTTGAGAAAGAATACTTACAAGGAAGCTTTAACAGAGGTGGAAGATGAAACAATAAAGGTGTGACAATGAAACTCTGGGTTAAAGGAGGGCAAGTCTGTTTGACTGTGGGCAGGAGAGAAGAAAACTGTTTCCTGAACTCAACGTGTTGAAGAATGTTTTCAGTTCATTGGCCCTGTTCAGACTTCAATCCCTGACCACACAAGTACGCTTTTTAAAGGTTGACCTTTGGGCATGTCATATAATCACACATTTTACTGATGATCAGTCAGTCTAAGGCGGAGTAGCCAATCGGGAAAGTCAGGAGGATTCTAGGTGGGCCGCTTCGTTAATGGGCTGGTCCAGGGCTGACTCTCCATAAACACAGGACATGTGCTGTGTAGGACCACATCTTCCAGTGGGGTCCACGTTTTGCACGTCGTAGCACATATGTGCAAAGGTTGTGCACTGTTTCACATATGTGCTATACCGTAAAGTGAAAGACAAAGAGATCACCTGTAGTCTATATTAGTGGTTATATTTTACCTCACAATAGAAACATATGTTCAGGTTTTTACTCATGGCAACAATAAAACAGGGAGGGGAAAGGGAAATGAAAGTTTGTTTAAAGACCTTTGAGGAAAATACCTTTCTATTGATACAGAGCAGTGTTAAATCTTCAGTTTGGTTCAGTTCAAAAGTACTTTATTCATCCCAAAGTGAAATTGAATGTAACTCTAGAGGGGGTTTCTTTAACCAGTTGCTGTAGATGCATATAGCATTATAGTATGAATTGCTTCTCACAGTAAATTTCTTATTAATATTTTAGGGCATATTCCTTAAAAAATAACACCATGCAACAGCAGTGAGTCTTTAACACTAAGGTAAACCACAACTGCTGTTTACCACTATTGTTGCACTGTTTGTAAATAAAGAACCTCTGTGGATCATTAATTTTTTACTGGACAGTTGTCCAGTAGGCTGTCTTGTTTGCCAATGTAAATTTGTCAGTACGTAAATTTGTTTTTCTATATACAGATAATGTTATCAAATTTTTCACACTTTGCTTTAAGTCTTATTTGAAAAAAGCCTTTAGAAATAAACCTAATCATATTGGGGTTGGTGAGATATAATTCTACTACACATAACATGCATAACATACATGAAAAAAAACAACAACTAGATTTTCATTTAGCCCACTGTTGTCAGATAGTCTACAGTTTGTGTGTAGAGAACCTAGCGCAGTGTCAACATACGTAACTTGGAGGACACTCATTAATACTTACAGATTCAGATTGCTCTTTGAGCTGTTTCTCATTAGAAAAGCCTTGAAAACCTCTGCCTGTCTGCTGCTTCGGGTTCGATCACAATCTTCCATCTTTAATAGATACAGGAGAAAACAACAAACAGTTAACAGGCCGGCGTATAGTTTCCACTGTTGCTATAACAGTGCCGTTGCCACGGTGACCACCCACGCTGCTAAGCAGTTACACGCTATGTTATGAACCACAAAAGCGGCTTTAAATTTTTAGACACCCAATTCTTAAAGGCGAATCAAAAGTGCCGAAAACCACCACCTTTACCATGTGTTTGATAAGAAAAATCTCAAAACACAGTTTTATAAATCAGAACGCCGTAAAATACAACGTAAAAGCCCAACAAATCGCATTTTAATTGTGCGTTTTAAGAGTTCTCCTTGAACACCGAAAAAAACCGAAGTTTTTTTCTGGTAATTGAATGCCACTTTACTAAGCCCGATGGCTCAGTGCGGTGTCCTCACTAATGGAAGTTTTTTTAAATCAAGGAAAAGCCCGCTTACCCTTTTTTTATATACTTCAGCTACAAAATAAGAGAGTTTGAAATGAAGTCCACGAATTCTTAACATTTTCTCCACCAGGTGGCATGCTTGCATTCTTGGTGTGAGCGATTGCTGTCGAGTCAGTGAGTCGATGCAATAAGCTGGTTTTCCTTAGAAAACTTTGAACCAATCTGACTGTGATTTGATTTAATTGTCTCTGAAAAATGCCTTGAGTTGACATTTTGTAATTTAGTGCTACATAAATTAACTGAACTGAATAAAATATGAGTAGTAATTTATTATTATCTAGAGAGTATTAATAACAAGAGGTGAAAACAGGTCCAGACGAGTCGTGCTTGTGGTGATGTCACACATATGCTTTGTTCTCCTCAACTCTATATTTCCTGTGTTCTTTTCAAGAGCAGACCTGATGAGAACACAAGTCAGTACTCACATTTTAGTGAAATAAGAGTCGGCTTCTGCCTGTCTGCATGTGGGATCAGACAATGACAACATTTACATACAGTTTTCTTCAGACATCTTTTACTAACAAAGCATGTTTGTCCACTAAAAAAGAAAAGGAAAAAAAAGCTTCTTTAAAACAGTCCAGTCCAAGTGTCGAGATCAACTACCTTGGAACTTTTAGGGACATCCCTGCTCCAACATACCTGTATCAAACGAATGGTTCATTATGAGGCCTTTTCAAAACCTGATGGCATGATGAGGATAATCAGACATTGATCTAGCTGTGTTGGAGAGGAAATGTACCAAAAAGTTGCAGATTGGAAGGCCTGGAGACCACTACTTTAAAAGATTATTTGCCTTTAAATAACTGTAGATGATGAAAAGCTTCAGAGTTATACCGTTGATTAATTCCTTTCACGTTTTCTTACATTTTTACTGTATGTATAAGCAAGAAAAGTTAAAAGAATATTTTATTTTTGCTTTATTGAATTTTTTAATTCTTTTTTACCAACCTGCTTCTGATCAGATCAGGAAACAGAGAGGGGCAGAAATGAACTGATACCCTAACTCTGATGATAAAGAGACGGTGGACACAACAGTAAAGAGAACTACTGGGAGTTTTTCATAAAGTGGATCTAACTCTGGAATGCAGTCTCACTTTCTACAAAGCTGTACAAAGGAAAAAAAATTGAAAATGGGGAGTTCAGTTGAGAAAATCAGGTTTAAATCAAAAGCTGTTCTTAGCAAAATGTAAATTTTCAATGTAAAAAGAATAGTGAAAATAGTCTGTTTGTCTAGTAAGGGATACTATATTGATGTGTTTTTTTAATTACTCTGAATATACATGTAACAAATTGATATGATACTATAATAGGCTATTAAATATTTTGAGAAAAAATATAAATCTGCAGATAAATATAATATATCTAATATTATTGTACTTGCAATTATTTAATGCATATACCAAAATGCTTTATATCTCACATTCAGCCACTACAAACAGAAGGGTGTGGGATGGAAGACAGAGGGATTTGCCGCTAAGGCTGCAGTTACTAAGGAAAACTCACTTTAAATGCTAGTTGAGCCTGCAGCATAAAGACAAAAAAATACAACACTACAATTAATGGATATTATAAAGGCTTCTTGCCTTGTGTTGGTTTATCACAATGGGATACATTAAGATAAATGGTTTTAGTATGACAAATTATGACAAAGTTCCTACAGTGAAAAGCCTTTGCAAGGTAATGTGGATATCTAATTTAGCCAATTTTGTTGGGAAGATTTTATGTGCATCTCTTTCAATAGGTCAGTAGAGGTCACTGTGTGATTTACAATTTGTCATAGGGACCCAATGCAACTCAAAAATCTGGTGTTAAGATTGATGTGGAGCCACAATGTTTTTTCCTGAGGCATATAAATAGCAAAATTGATTGTTCTTTTTTTCTTTTTTTTTCTTTAATTATTAAAGAATGACCCATAATACCTGAGAACATTGTGTCTGTGTCAGGTCATGTCGCTTATATAATAAGTGACCTCACACATCAGATAGTAGTTATCAGATGGGGGGGGGGCTTCCAAAGATGTATAGAAATGGCTAATCTAATCTTGATTTATAGCAAAAGACTGATACATTACTCTTAGGTGTTTGCCCAGGTCTCTAGAGTAATGTGTGCATCATATCCTCTGCACACTAAATATGAAATTATCTTACCCGGTTTACGTGTCTGTGTTTCTTAGCATTCCATAAAGACAAACAGGATGGGGGATCTTGTGGTCAGTCAGCATCTGATTCATATCCCAGCTCAACAGACAGCATCTGGGGTCATCATCATCATCTGGTGTCTCATTCTTGATCTATTCTCTCTATCTGCTCCTGTCTTTTTTTAGAGACTTACACTATGCTGGGTGAAAAAGTAGCATATCTGTGGAAGAACTCAAGCAAAGATTGGAAATAGAGAGATACTGAAAATTAAATCCGCATTGATTTAAAGAAAGAATCCTTGAAGTCTTTTTTTAATATGATTTATAAAGATGGAGTCTCCTGGTTTCGACACCCTCATTGATTAAGGACTGCAAGATAGAGGAAGAAAAAAAACAGTGTGGTTCCTTCTTATCTTTTTGGCTTAGCCTTTCCGGCAACTAGTATGACATCTCCCTTTCCGCTGAGCTCCTTGTCTTCCTCTATTCAAGCATATGGTAGACTTAGCGACCGTATTGTGAATTTAAAACACATGGGGGGGAAATCCTAACTGTGCTGCTCTTTAATGGGCCGTCATGGGATTGGAGAATGTGGGGAATGATTGAATTTTGCAAGAAGGCCAAGAACGATCAAGTCTCGCCTGCTGTTATGCAATCGACCGTTCCTGTCTTCCAACGCGACGTCTGGTAAACCTCGTGGAGTACGATGAGGAGGAGGGAAAGTGAGTACAAGGGGGGGGGGCTAATGCTGGAAATCTCGATTTCTGGAACCAAAGAGAAAAAAAAACAACTTTTAAATGACTCAAGGCCTCATAAAAAGTCAACTATCATGTGTAAAAAAACAAAATAAGATCTGAACCACCACATGAAACACAAAAGATTTTCAACTACATTGATTTTAATGGCTGTAAATGAGTCCTTTTACACTGATTTGCACGACATACAATATATCCTTATAGATGGAAACATATGGCTCACATGGAAAGCTGCCTAAACTGGTTTAGTTCTTTGACTGTGTCATATCTGCTTTTTCCTCTTACTATCCTCTGGCTTCACTCTTGACAGGATGTCAGTCCAAGTCAAGTCTGATGTATTCAAAGGGTAAGTTCAAGTAAGGTTTAAAGTTTTTGAGGGCCAAGTCTTAGTCTAATCTCAGGACACAAAGTCCAAGTGAAGTCATAAGTCAGTGAGAGGCAAGTTCCAAGTCTTGGAGTCAAGTCCCAGTCAATACTCAAGTCGTTGAAATAACAAACCAAAGCAACCAAGCTCATTAAAAGTATTTGGGTGTCAAATCTATGTCCAGTCCAGAGTCTTTAAGCACCTAATCGAGACAAAATCTTGAGTCTTTAAGAACTAAGTAAGAGGTCAAGTCTTAAGTTTATCAGGTACAAGTTCAAGTCAGGTCTTACGTTTTTTATTTTCTGTCACTTTGATGCATGTCTCACAACACAATTGAACTTTCCAAACTACTTATTGCAACCTCAACAACATTTAGGTGTTTTAGTGCAACCTAGTGGCAGTTTTATGTTAATTTAATCTAATGGCATAGGCAATTCAGTCAATAAAAATATCTGCAAAATGATCGCTTTTGACTTGGTTTTGATCACTTTTAATATGCTTTTATCATGTCTGTTGAATGTGATTATACTTGTACAGGCTGAATAGTCATTTTCCATACAACTAATAATTTTCATTTTAATGCTTGAGTCATTGCACACAAAATTGTTGAAAATGTAGCTAAACCATCCATTTTGAAAATATTTTTACTGTGTTTCTATGACAATGTCCATTAATAACTTTTCTCAGGTGAACCTCATTTTACACTGATGAAAATGGGTGTGTGAACTAGTTGCAACCAATGATAAGCCTACCCCACTTGCACTCTGCTAGTGGGGGAAGGGGGAAGGGGG
>JAUZNJ010055338.1:0-20609 GCA_034780135.1 Jordanella pulchra | reverse complement strand
AAATAAATAGTTATCACACTTGATTTTAGTTATTATTACAAATGGCAGCTTAAAGGGGCTGTTGTTTTTCTGATCCTCCCCTCTCCCTAATAAAATCCCTGTTTCTTTATTCCTTTTACCTCCAAAATGTTTTCTTATTAAAATTTGATCTTCTTAAACCTTTGAGTGTAACAAAGACAAGACAACGCAATCTGTCTCAGAAAGGTCACATTTTATTTCTTTTTGCTGTTCAGAGCATTAAAGCTTAGCAACAGTGACATGGATAATCTGATTTCCTCCTAATTTTTTCTTCTGTTCTTTTGTCGTCCCTTAGTGATTCCAGACTCACTCCAAATCAGCTACACTCGCTCCCTGACCAGCCAGCCTGTCCCAGAAGGAGCTGAATTAACCCTGACATGCTCATCCAGCATCCAGTCCGAGCAGCTGACCCATCTGTCCATCACGTTCGGAAAGCGGGATGCAGGAGAACGTTCAGACAGCGGAGCTGGAGGCGAAGTCAGCACCATCAGGGAGATCATCTCCATCGACAAGCTTCTGGGTGTTGTTCCAGGACGGTTCTACAAGAAACGCTACGACGATGGAGAGATCAGCCTGGAGAAGAGGAACGGAGAGGGGGGACAGGGGTTGTACGTGATGAAGATGAAGGCAGTGCAGCCTGATGATACCGGGTCATATTTCTGTGAGGCCTTGCAGTGGATTCGGGACCCCGATCGAACATGGCAGAGGATCGCTCAGAGAACGCTGGATATTGGCAACTTAACCGTTCAGCCGCTAGGTAAGCTAAAAACTATACCTGGGGTTGTGTTAAATGTAGCCATCAAATAATAATAGCCACACAACACAACGGATGATGGATTTTATTTTAGAAAGAAAACCTTCAAGAACTTTGGAGCTTTCATTCCCAGTTCTTTGCCTGGAGGCGATAAGTGGTTTCTTCCTCTTTGAACCACTTCTCAATAAAGACAGTGGCTATAAAACAGGACTTAAGGTTGAACAGCAATTTAGTCTTAGACAGAAGACTGTTCAGATTACAGTGCTGGGCACAAAGGAATGAGGAAAATGAGCCCAGTATCATGGATTTAACAATTCTTACAGATCAGCAGTACATACACACAAACGTAATGTTTGTAGAGGAGCTGGAAGTTTGCTGTGAAACTATGAAAATAATTTAATCTCTAAGGCTTTCCACACGCACACACTGTACCAAGATAACTGACAGCTTGTCTAAGTACGTCATATCTTTGACTGTGTCGGTGAATTATCTGTTAATATAACTGTTTTCAACAGCTGAGCAACCTGGAGATTTATAGAATATCTATCAGGCTTTACTTTAACCTTGCATGTTTAACTGCAGTCATTCTGTGAGGCATTTTTCAGAGCAAGATGAGCATTTTCTTGTTCAAATAAAAGACATGTAACAGAAACAGAAGAGAATCAGTTTGAATGTTTGGAAATAATTTGACGCAAAGTAAGGCTTTAAGGATAGAAAGTGGTAAAAGTACCTCAGTGTAAGAGGTAAGAGCTCAAATAAAAGACCTGAGAATAATCAGCCTACAGAGGTTTAAAGACCAGAGGGAGGAACCAAATAGTTTGCAGCCTTTATACTGAGAGTTTGCAGTAGAAAGAAATTCTGAAATTCATGTCACACAAAAAAATTCTGATCTATAAAACTATGATTATGTTCATGCCTATGTGTGGGATTTACCACAGCGTGCATTTTCATCCATCCCCTAGATACAAACATAAATCCATATAATTACCTCGAAGACACCCACCATTGGTCAAAACAAGCATTGGTCAAAATAACCTCGGCAACAGTGCTGTCATGCCATCACAGATGCTTTTTGAACACACCTCAGCAATAACGCAACCAACAACTTCATGATTTACAACAGCGATTCGCTAAATGACGTAGTTGACATAGATTTTAATAAGAGTTAAAAAAGAAAAACATCTGTTGGCATTTTTTGTTTTAAATAGTTTCTGTCAAGCCCAAACGGTTCTGTCGATCTGCCACATTAAGCTCAATTATTGTAATGGCTCCAAATTATTTCGCCATATATGGAACATGTTACGACAAAAACTATCTAAAGTATAATTAAAGTTTTACATTCAGGTCATCACAAAAAAAAAACAAACAAATAAAAAAAAACTGCTCTCTTAAAAGCTGATAGCCTGACCAACCAGACTGATACAACGTATATGCGGTGTCTGTCTGGTAAAGAGCTAGTAGAGTTGGATCTCAAAAGCGGGACCAACACGGTCGGCGTCATCAGGTTAGAACCAGTCAGATAACTACGGACTACAAGCGATGTGCTCTGTTCTTGTCATTTTGTAGTCCGTTAAAAAAATGTCAAGCCAAAATTAGAAAATAGCAAACACACTAAATATGACCTCAATCTGACTTAGAACATCAGAAAGAGCATAACTGAAACATTGCTAGAAAAGCAGAAATCCGTTGAGAGTAAAGTCCCGCCTCCCACGCTGTCATTGCTCCGACCAGATTTAGCTGGAGTCAATGGCTGTTTACTGGCCAGGCTAAAAAGTTCTGATTCATAAAGAAGAAACCCATCCATATTACTCACTTACTTAGGTGCGATTTGCAGCCCTATGGTTCATTTTTTGTTTGCGTTGCTGCCGTACATATCCGCTGCATTTTAAAAGTTTGCGTGAACTACAATACTATTTAATATAATGTTCAATTTTGAACATGTCAGCTGTTTTTTTTTTTTTTTTTTTTTTTTAATGTTTTTAGGCTCTAGTGGCCTTTATTTTGTATCTTTTTTTTTTCGACTGACTGGGAGGACTGAGGCCTCAATACATGGTCGCGTGCTTAACCATTACACCAACGCCACGCCAAACATGTCAGTTGTGCCTAAAATATTGCAGTAATAGCTTTTAGTGTGTAGGCAGGCCTCATACACGAGGCCCCAGTAAATCCTAACAACACCAAAGCAGGTTTAGTTTATGCTCTGTGTGCCACTGAGTATTTGGTCACTTTCCAGAGTCTAGGTCCTCTGGAATTGAATTACAGGAACATTAGCAGAGCGCTTGGCTGCCAGTTTACTGCCAATCTCTAACAATTTGGACATAGAACCGGTTATGGGAATTTATTAGGTGAAAACTTGCATTATTATTAGTGCAAGTGAGAAATGTTTTTATCGAAAAGAAAAAAGAAAAATGCTTTATAAGAAATAAGCAACTCATAAATCCATCTTTTCTTAATAAGAATTAAACTTAAGAAATAGTGATAAATAAATTTCCTAGAGGTCTGTTCCTTTGGTGCCTCGGCAGTCATATCTCCTGACTGACAGGCGGCCTACTCTGGCCTCCCATCGCTAATCCAGCTGGATTTATAAATCAGTAACCGATTGCCTGTATGGTTGCCTCTGGCCTTGCAGCAGTTCTAAAGGATTATGTAATCTACTTTTCCCACCTTGCCCTCTTTTGGCCTGCATAGAGGATAAGTTTCTGTCAGTCTGATATGTCCATTATTTTTTATTTTTTAGACAAGCACTGCTGTGTCGGATAATCGTTCTCCAAACATATTTTTCTTTCCCCCTGCAAAAATGGAACATAATCCTGTTGCTTTCAGTATTTTGTAAATATATTTTCACCTTCATAATGTTTTGTGAATGTAGACTTGTTGTGATGCTTAAAATATCAATAAAAACATTTCGTTTTACTTTGCTATTCTGCATAAATGGACAATCAGGTGTTTCTTTACACCATGAATATTTGCCTCCAGTCTCTGTGATAAGATCGAGGTCAAACTGAAAGCTCATAAGTGCATACATTGTTTTCCTTCCTAAGGACACTTACTGACATGCTCTGTTATTGTAGATTCATTGTTTGACTAATACAATGGTCTCTTTGTTTAGATAAATGATGCGTCTGTTTATCTAGAGGCATCCTGTGTCAATGTTAAACGAGTCTTTGCACAGACAGTAGAAATTTGGTTAAATTATTATTATTACACTTGATTTTATTGACATGACGACTGAGGAAATAAAGAGGGATTTATGTCAACAAATAGAGACTTTATCACATAGGCAGAGGTGATGACAAAGACTTTCAAAGTGGTTTTCTTGTCATATTACAAACAAAAAACTTGAAAGACCTACACTAGTAAAATGGAAGGAAGCTTCTTCTTTTTTCACTTCTTTATATACAAATAAAAGTTTGATAGGTGTTTGCATAAGTTTAAAGCCAACCTGAATTAATTAGTGTGTAGAACCAGTGTTTACCTGTCTGGTAAAGCTTGCAATAAATATTTGACATCATTATCTGCAAAATAGATTAATGTAGGTATCTGAGAAAATTATTATTTTTTATTTATTTATTAATTTATTGAGTGACTGATTTTGATACAGTTTCCTATTTAGATTTTGATTTGAACTTTGACTGGGACTATTTAACACATGGATATACGTTTCTTTTAATGAGTCGTTTTACCTCCAGTCTTTCATAGCCTCTTGCAGTTTTTTTTCCAGTATTGCTCAAATCTTCCTGTCATGAACTATGCAGCTTCTCTCTCCCTAAGGAAAGGAATTCCCACAGCATGACGCAGCTACAGCTGTGTTTTACAGTGAGGCTAGAGTTTGTTGACCAACATAGCTTAGCCAAAACGCCTGGTGAGAAAAATGAACTGGAATCTTTAATGAATGTCCTAAAAAAAAAACAACAAAAAAAAAACAACGCTTTTTTCCATTCTTTATAAAATTCAAATTTGTAGAGATTATATGCGATTGCTATGTTTAGATATTCGCCCATCTGAATTTTGTGTCTCTGTAGCTCCTCAAGAGTTACCACAGGTGACTCTCTGATAATGGTTCTTTTTAACCAGCCATCTTCAACTAACTACAATGCTCTACAATATGTTGAGTTTAGATTTTTGATTTACGATCTAATCCTGCTTTAAGCCTCTCAGCAGCTTTATCTCTGACTTGTCTGCTGTGTCTCCTGGTCTTCCTTGGCATGACTGGTTTTTAGCAAAGTTGTCTTTTGATCCACTCAAAAAAGACAGCGTGCATTATGTTAAAAAAATATATAAACAAAAACCCACTGAATAAAATAAATAAATAAAAACACGAAACAAAAGCTGACACAGGGCCTCCTCTGATCCTTTGTGTTCTTGAATGGTGAGAAACTGGAGTTGGTGACACAGTTAAAATATGTTTGACTCCAACTTGTATAAAAAAAAAATCAACCAGATTTCAAATATAACTAGATTTACTTGCAAAATAATAACCCTTATAACATTTAATTTCTCTCTGAAGTAAATAAAGTATTTTTGAATTAAATTGAATTTGAACTGAACAGAGGTCCTACCTCCAGTGTTAAGATAAAAGTTAAAAGTTTTCTCACATTTGTTCCTTTTTTGTTAAGTCACATTTTTGTCAGAGAACCTGAAAGGTTTTCTTTTTTTAAAATCATCGTCTTCTTTAGGACATTTTGAACGGTCTGGCCCTTTCTACCTTAATAAATTGATCAAAAAAAGAATAAAGAGAACAGGACTCCATCCACAGTTAGAGGATCACATTTGCACACAGTGTTCCCTCCATGAAAGGCTGCTCTAATTGGAACACTTTATCAATGACAGGTACCACCTACCACTCATTTAGAATGACTTAATGAATGGCTTTTTGCACAGCAAAGCTGCCATCATCAGGATGAGCATTACAAACACAGACGCATCATTTTATGTATCGGGAGTTGGTTTGTGTGTAGAGAACATGAGGGATGAGGGATGGGGGGAGCATATGCAGGGCGTGGATCTCTGTAATATTAGCACATTCAGTTTAAGCACTTTATGGTCGGAAATATTAACGTTATTCTGATATGTTGTCCGTAGTGTGAAATGTTTCTTGCTCTGTCGTTTGTACATCATTTATATGGTGGTGTATGCTCTATATTTCAGTGGTATGTTTTTACTACATGATGCTGCAGGCTTGTGCTAAGTGTGGAATTTTGAACACACCAGCTGTATGTTCATTGATAAGCATTTTTCTCTTTTAAATGAATAAGTTAAAGAAATAATACTTAATGGTGCTTTTTGTTCTCTAATTCAAATCAATATGATTTCAAAAAATATATCCTAAAGGGAAATTAAATGTTGTACTTCAGCATTTTTATTATTTATTTCTTTTTTTTTTGACTGACTAAAGGCACTCTGTTGTTGTTTAACAGTCTTCCATAATGTTCTTCACTTTTATAAAGAATTGTTCTTTGTAAAATCATCTCCAGAAGTTCAAGAGGAGTTCCTTAAACAGAGCCTGTTTTATTAGCTTGGTCTTCAGCTCTTTAGGTCATTTATTCTGATGCTGTTACCCCAGGAAAAAAAGATCACACTCTCCACAACAGACATATAGAAGATATTTAGCATATTTTTGGAAACCACAGATGTGTCTCCTGTTGAGCTAGTTGTCTAAGTGTATTTTCTCTCCTCCACCATTTCCATTTCTTCTCCCATGATGGTAATGTTCTCAAATAAACCTCAGAGGTTCTCATAGAACAGGGTTTATACTCAGATTAGTTTATGCACCGGTGGGCTTTTCTTATTGTTGAGGTGACACCTAAAGCATTTAGTTTCATGGCACGGCACACTTCTGAGCATATTACAACACTTTAATTTGCGTTTTATTTGTAGCTATATTGGAAATTTTCACAAGGCACTATTTAGTCAATGACATTTTATGACTGATCATCATTTATTGTACTCTACCTATGTCTTTCTTTTTGATGAAGACATTAGGAATATTAGAAAATTATTTAGGATTATGAGTTTGACCACTTATATTTAATTATATTTTTAATTACAACGTTCTCCTTTATGCTTGCACATTACTTATTGGTATTTTAAACAATCTTTGTTTTTTAAGCGGCCTTAGAAGCAGCAGTCTGTCTTATTCAGCATAATAAAAGAAAGACATTCTGAAGGAGCCACTCTGGCTTCCTAAGAACCGCCTCCTGCAGTATCAGACTTTCTGTAAAGATGTAAATCAGAGCACATTTCTTGAGTTGCAATCAGAAGAGCTATCTCTCTCTCTCTCTTTGAAGCGGAGTCTCTGGGGGTAGAATCCTCGCCCAGAGGAGAGGTGACCCTTCAAGTTGGTTCCCCTCTCATCCTGACCTGTGAGGTGTTGGGTCTGGCATCTGAAGTGAACTCAGGTCTCTTGGTGCAGTGGATGAAAAGAGGATCTGTCAGCGGAGATGTAGCTGGAACTGGAGTAGAGGTACTGCCACTGTCTTGTGTTATAAGAACATATTTTTTTTTGTAGTGTATTTTCTGTTATATAGAGAATGTTTCCGTCTGTCTATATATTTTTTATAGATTATAATGTCAAATCTAAGTCTGAATTGTTTGGATCCATTTGCTAACATATATACTATGTGACAGTAATTGAAAACTTGCTGCACTTTAAGGTTGAAGTTGCCCGAATGGGCCCGGATGGTATTGTAAGCTGGGGAGATGACCTGAGCAGAGCCAGTGGTGGCTCCATGGAGAAAGTGTCAGAGGGGAAGTACTCTTTGAAACTCTTCTCAGTCCGACCTGCAGACTCCGGTGTGTACCGCTGTGTGGTGAGTGTGTATGCTGGTAGGAAAAACCCCGGCCCTTCCACGCCTGCAACCCTCACCCAGAGATCAGAGGGAGTCACAGTGAACCTGAAGACCAAAGGTGAGCCTCAGATTAAGGAAAGAAGATTTTATATCTTCATTAAAGTAGTTATTGGCAGGGCCAAAATAGCTTATAAACTAGTTTTATTTTGCACAGCATATTGACTGAATTGATATTCCCTCCATCATGGTTTGACACATTATCTATTTTAGGCAGTGGTGTCCAAAAACAGCCCCCGAGGCCCACTTCCCTGCATGTTTTTGATGTTTTCCTGCTTCAAAACAGCCAAATCGAACAAGTCAGCTAATAGCCGTCTCCTGCAGAGCTTAATGAGCTGATGAGGAGTTAATTAAGATATTTAATCAAGCTGTCTTGGAGCAGGAAAGCATTTCAAACACTCAGGACATTACCCTTGTTAATACCACCGATCTCAGGTAAAGTTGTGGCTTAATTGTAACCGAAGATTTTAGACCTGACTGAGTCTTGTCATTTTAACCAAAAAAAAGGACAAACCCACCAACCTGATTTAACTCTTCTGTCCTACTCCCAAAAGTTTGGTAATTTAAGCTTGAAGGTGAAGGTTTTTAAACCATTCTTGTGAAGATGGAGGGAGTCATAGTAGTGCTACATCAAAAAAAAAAGTATATAATGAATATACTGGCTTTGCAATACAAAGTGTGTAACATTTAAATTACAAAAGACTGTTTAAAGTGCAACAGTTGTTGGCTCATAGTGAACTTGTGTTTACAAAGTAATATTTTATTTAGCTAGTTGTACAGAGTCTGTTCAGAGAAAAACAGACACAAATGACATTATCTAAAATACTAAAATTCACAGAATGATCCAAGCAGAGATGAGAAAGAGAGGAAAGAAGAAATAGACATATATTGTAGTGAACATCATCATCTCGTTATTAACAAGTATCAGCATCTCGGGATTTTCTCATATTGAGCTGCCCTGTCTGTGCTTGCAAAGGCTCTAACTAAAGATCCATTATTCAGATCTTTGAGGGGAATTTCCAGTCTGTTTCTCTGTTTTTTTGTAAAACTATAACAGCCAATACCAGTTACATAACAGTACATACTTTGTCCGTTTGAGGTAGAGATACAGTGCTAGATTTAAAATGGGATTTTTATTTATTTGTTTATTTTATTTTGGGGGCTTAAGTCAAAACCCCCAAATATCAGCTGGTTTTAGTTTGTCCTCTTTAAATGAGCCTTTCCTAATTTTAATATTGTTTATTTTTCATTTCATCAATGCTTCCTTTTTTTCCACAGATGTTTTGGTTTCAGCTGTGGCTCAGCTGCCCCGTGGCCCCCTGCTGAAACGAGGCAGCACCATCAGCCTAATCTGCAACACTTCTGTGACGACCACAGGTCCAGTGCAGGTTCAGGTTCAATGGCTGCGTTGGCCAATGCCTAAACCAGTCAACCCAAGAAACTCTGGCGTTCAGTTGGACTCTGGAACTGTAACGCCACCCAGACTCATCGCTGCTCTGATGTACAACGGTGTAGCAAATATCTACGTCAACGACAGTGAGATCAGCATCGACCGGCTGTCAGCCATTAGCTACAGACTTAGAATCCACATGGCAACGGTGGAGGACCAGGGCTTGTATGGGTGTCGTGCAGAAGTGTGGGGACAGGACCAGCATGGAGGCTGGTACAGCACTGGGGCCAAAGCAGAGTCAAACGCAGTGACTGTTTACCTGTATGCCAGAGGTAAGAGCCTTACTCTCCCATAGACTCATCTTCTCACTTATTCACTCAAATGTAGGCCCTGCTGGGTCCAACATAACAATTTCACTGCTCCAATAAGATTGCTGGGGGTTAAAAGCTAAGTAAATGTATCATGGATTTTGAGAATCAGGCTTGTGAAACGAAGATGAAGTCAAAAAGGCAACTTTAATACTTAAACTGTAGAGCACATTTCATACATTCACTACACACATTAGATTAAAATGCAATGTCATTAAAATGTAATTTGTATGAATGCAGTTTATATAGGAGATCACATACAAGTTGCATAGATTTATAAATGTGAATTAACAGGCAAAATAATCAGATTTCAGAAAAAAAAAATCAGAATTGAGCTTTAAAGCCTGCAGTGTAAACGTAGCGATAGATATGTCATCACTACATGTCTACAGGACAGTGATAAAGAGTGCATCAGCAGTTCCAACCTTTTTAGAGGCT
Source organism: Jordanella pulchra (assembly GCA_034780135.1). Lineage (NCBI taxonomy): Eukaryota > Metazoa > Chordata > Actinopteri > Cyprinodontiformes > Cyprinodontidae > Jordanella > Jordanella pulchra. The sequence continues at coordinate 10,796 of JAUZNJ010055338.1, read as the reverse complement.
AGGAAAAAGGTAAATAAATGTTTGCAGTGACCTATTAAAATCCTGGAACAACTGAGCTGCTGTGGCTCATTTGTTTTTAAACATTCCACTCATGCTTTAAAGTCCTCCTATGTGGCTGCATGAAAACAGTTTTGCAAAGAGGAGGGAACAAAAATCCCTTCACTTGGTAGGAATCCTAAAAGCATGGGGGCAGATGTTACTGGCATTTAGGTTAAAGGGGTAGTTACTTTTTCACATTGCACAAGGTTGACTTGGATGGTCTTTATCCTGTTGGTGAATAACATCATGATTTGAAAACTGTATTTATATCTTCTCTGTTCTTCTTTGTCTGATGTGCAAATAAGTTTGGAGAGCTTAAACAAATTTGACAAAATAAACTTGTATGTACTAAGTTTGTGGATGAAGTGCCATAAATTGTGGTAAAAAGGACCACCAATCTTAAGCTGGTTCCTTAAGATGCTAACATTACATGTTTTCATGATCACAAACTATAATCATAGCTAATAAAAAGCAGAGCTAAAGCATGCAGTTTTCTTTGCTTGGATCTGTTCACAAAGGAACTTTCTTTTTTTTTTGTCTCCTGTTTCTCCAGCTACAGACCTCCTCCTCATCCCGCTGGTGGTAGGAATCTCATCAGCCTTGTTTGTCGGCATCCTCATTATTGCAACGGTAACCTGCTGCTTTATGAAGCGACTAGCAAGACAGAGAGCTCCCAAATAAGAGTCAATGTGGGCGGCAGCTTTTTAGTGACTGCTTTTTGTTTACTGAGAGGTACTGCAGTGATTACAGTGGCAGAAAACGGCCACCCTACTCTAAATTGACTTGAAAACTAAATTAAAGGCATCTTTTATCTCAGTGTTCTGTGTTTGGACCTTTTTGTTTTGCAATCACTGCCAAAACATTTATTTTTTTACATTCTCTCGGTGTTTAGTAGTATGTTGTGCATCAATAGAAGGTTAGATCCGTAGATATTTCTGCCTCACTTTGCAAGTGGACTTGATAGCTGCTTTCATGTCATCCTAAACCACATTTTTAGTAATATTCTTGTTTTTTTTTTTTGCAAAATTAAATGAGGGCCTGTATAGATAATTGAAAAAGCTTGAAGTTTAAATCAATGCAGGTTTTAGTGAAGTTACTGTGTGTAGAAGTAGCTATGCTACTCAACTCATCAGATTATATTTATATAATGCTGGACATTGGTTCATGTGGATAAAGGCAGTTATGTTTTCCCGTTGCGTTTCGTTCAAACTGCATGTTTTTGTTTTGAGTACAAGACCCCACAATGTGCAAACGTACGTGCATGGCTTTAGATCCTAACTGGCGGTCACATGAATGCTGATTGAAGCTGTTTAGCCAGTTTCTTAACTTTAGCCCAGAGCAGGTCTGCAAGTAAACAAAGGCCTTGCCCCCGAGTTAAGACAGAGGGCTATGGCTGGGAACTGTCTCATGGAAACCAGTCAAGGAACACTTCATTCTTCTTTTCTTTTGTTAGTTTTGTAAAACAGAACTGATGTGTTTAAAACTTTATGTTTGATAAATTTGACTGAGCTAAATGAAGATACCTTCGACATTGAGCTGAAATCTGTACGAACGTGACTGAGATTCCCAATTGAAATGACTTTATGTAAGAATATGCGGGAGCACAATATTTCTATGTGAAGTACTTTTGATTAGCATGCTGCAGCAGTCTGCTCCTTTTAAAGTACTTGGATAAAAACGAGTCTGGGACCAAAGCCCATTGGTATCGTTTACTCTTTAATCTTCCAGCCAAAAAGCCATTCATGTGCTTTTCTTTTACTAGTTTTGGGGGGTTATGGCTTCTGTCAAGTAACCGAAACAGAAAATGAACTTATTACTTCTTTTCTCTCTTGTATCATGTGATCACTGGTTAATAGATACTGCGGTTTCCCGTGGCGCCTAGTCATATGATCTGATAGTTTGGTGAAATATCTCCATCATCTCCTTCCTGATGTTGTTTAAGCCTCTTAAGGAGTCTTTTTATGACCATGGCTCCCCACAGTTAACCCACAAAAATGCGTTGGACAGATTCAGTATGTCTGCATGTTTAATCCATCCTCCTCTTCCTGTTGAAAGTAATTCCTGAAGAAAGTGTGGTCATGTAAGATTAAATGCATGGACTTAAAATCTTTCTCTCTCTGCAGGAGGATCTCTTGAAACTCAATTCTTTGCTTTACTTATGTTTCCTAAACGCCAATTTTAAATGTTCAAAGACGGTTCGGAGTAAAAACGCAGCTCCGTTTGCTTTCTGAGCCACCTAGTTGCAGACTCAAAGCTGATTTGTCCCCCAGAGCGCTATTTTACACCAATGTGGATAGTCATGGACTAAGCTGCAGCAGAGGCAGGGCAGCGCTGTCTGGATGTATTTTCAGATGTCAGTGAGCGAGTATCTGGGAGTTCATCTCTAATCCCCGTTTATGGCAGCAGCGAATCTTACCGCCCTTCCCCCACGCTGTGTGCAGCTCACATTCGATTTGTTTTCAACCACTTTTCTCTGTGAATCATTCCCCTCTGTGAAGTGGTTGTGGACAGATTTTGAACAATATTAAACCGTTGTCTAATATGTGCTTTTGTGTGAAGTTTTTTCCATGAAGAAAATTAGTTTGAATTGCTTAATGATGCAAAGCTCCACTGTTCCTAAATGCATCCTATTGCCATAATAACATGTGATCATACAATCAGGTTATTTCTCACCTTTGTTTCTGATGGTGCTTTGGCAAACTTGCCAGTTGAATAAAAAAAAAAAATAATAATAAAACAGTCTGTATTTTCGTCAGTACTTTTCCTCGTTTGCTGTTTTTTTATTTATTAGAAAGTTTGAAAATGTTCAAATCAGGATAAATAAAAAAAGATTTATTTTTCATTTTTCACTGTTGAATATAAACAGTTCTTGTGGTTGCTGTAATTTCCATGTTAGAAAAATGTAAAATGAGCCTTTTGTAGAAAAATTTTTATAAAAAAACAAAAAAACCCTATGATATTAAAATCATTTTTTTATTTTAACAATTAAAAGGAATCTATTAAATATTTTTAAAGGAGCAAGAGAATACCCACGAGTATATTTAACACCAATCATCTGATAACCTTAGCTATGTCATTTGTGCTGTTATTATTTTTAAGCATACACATCTGCATATTTGCGTCTTGAAACGTTTACCATTTTTTGACATACAGATGTGAAAAATAAATTATAATATGAAAAAATTCATTTTCCAAATAAAAAAGTTCACAACATAGATGATATAATTGGGGAATATTTCAACTAATGTGTGGAATATAGCTTAAAACTGATTAAACCCCATAATTCAGTTGCAGGAAAATGTGGATATCACATAACAATTAATATAATTGTGATTTAATACAGAAATGTTACATCAGAGTCAGTGAAAGAAAAGGCTGTTGAATGTCAGACAGGTATACCTTTACACAAATACCAGTAGGAGGTGGATTGGCATGTATTCAATTCTACTCCACCTAGAGCTAAACCTGCAGTAACGATGGAGGCCATTTTTGCTGCTTCCTTTCTGTTCTTTCCTAGAAACCACCCTTTCTAATAACCTGAGGTGGTCTTCAAATGCTGGCTGATTCTGAATAGTGCAAATCGTAGCTCCTAGCTCCTGTTCCTTGCTCCCATCCCTTTCACAGGGTCAACAGTAAGAACACTATGCAGGGTAGGAAAGGATCTCTGGAGGACTGTGCTGAAACTGGACAGCCTGCTGGATGCCAAAAGGGTACCGTTACAGACATAGATGATGCTTGTCAAATTTGGACTACAGTCAAAGAACCAAACATTCAATTAAATTCACTGTCTTTATATAGCGCCAATTCACGACACGTCATCTCAAGGCACTTTACAGGGTCAGTTCAATTAATTAATTGCATTGACTCATTGACTTGACAGCAATGCCTCACACCAAGCATGCATGTAGCGACAGTGGAGAGGAAAAACTCTTTTAACAGAGAGACACCTGCAGCAGAACCAGGCTCAGTGTGAGCAGCCATCTGCTGAGGCTGACTGGGGTTCAAGGAGACAGAAGCAGACAGACAGAAAGAACATAGAAGCACTGATCTATGAATATTTTATACGTTAGAAAAGGGAATATTAAACTAGCTCCACAAGGGGCTCTGTCTGGGAAAGAAAAAGCTGAGCCAGTTTTCATGTCGAAAACAAAAGTCACACATATGTAACGAATGTCTGAAGCTCTCCATTAGAAAACCCAAAACATTTGAGGATGAGGACTTTAACATGTGTCACACAGAGTACACATGTACTCCTATGCAGTGGGCAGGAACTTACATTTTCACTAGGTGTAAGCCCTGGTTATGTAAAAAAACACACCAAAAAAAACTTGAAATGTATCAATCTATGCAACATGACTTTCGCTTTTTTATGCATTTCTACAACTTTTTAAAGATTTTCTGATTAGCTGGGAAACATCTGAAGCTTTTATTTCAAAACATGAATTCACACACAGCAAAAACAAACGAAAAAGCAGATTAAATTAGCAGTTAGTTGTTTTATGTGTAATAGAGGAATTCAAAATACAGTTGTTACATTTCTAGGAACTCAAAGGTCTTTTGTCAGTATCTGAGAACGATCACATCTCTGATCATTTTTTTCTGCCATCAGAGCTTTCACAGGAAATGTAAAATACTTTTCTTGTGAGTTCATTGTATCAAAGTCGCATCTTTCACAGAAACCAAATGTGCAACAACTTCTTTTGAGACACACAAAAGCACATTTAGGGTGAAACGTCAAACTAACACGCTGATCAGAAAACCATAATTATGGACCCACACTATCTCATTTCTCCTCTTCTCCCAAAGCTGCCTTGTATCTGCCTCTTTGAGCTCGTTTATTGTGCTCCATCAGCTTACTCAGCATTACATAACTAATGCAAACACAGTACCAAAGTTAATCCTCGTCTTCCTGTATGATGCTGTGAGCAGGCAAACAGAAGCTTTGTGACATGCGGATAAAACACCACAGAATGTGGTTGGTTGGTTGGTTGGTTGGTTTACTCCGCCGCTCCATCATCCAATCCCTGCAAACTTAATGTCAAACAATTCAGAGCTGAAGTTGTGATGCACTCTACAGGCCAGACCCTCTAACAGGTTCAGGGTCTCTTTAAAGATGCTCTACAGCTAAAAAGGTCTTGGTTTTATTAATAGTAAAAAAGAGGAAATAAAAATCATACAGAGATCAAATAATGTTTTTAATATAAAAACAGTTTGAGCAATAAATTAATAAGATTAAACTAATTGTATGTGAATTTCAAGAATTAAAGATTGAAATTACAATATTAAAATTTAGAATGCCTGCACTGTCTTGTAAATGCTTATTTTGGTCTGTAAATTATTGTTTAGATGACCAGTCTAGAATTAGATGAAGTAATATAATTATATGGTCCGATCCAGAAACATCTACTTTGAATGATCAGTGGTCACTAACTCACTGAAATAGCGTTGGGCTCTCTCTCTCTGTGGTCACAGCAGAAATTCATAAGTAACAAAATATTTTTAAGCTATCAGTGCAAAAAAACGTATCAGGAAACATCATGTCAGATAGGTATAATACTCCTGCTTATGTCTAACTCTATGTCTTAAGATGACCTCTTTGTTGCTTTTCCTTCTTTGCAGTGTATCACTAATGTTTCCAGGTCCATTCATCTGTTGCTCCAGATGACAGTGAAAAATGGCTTCATGTCTGGTAGCTACAGGACCATGATCGAGGCATCGCCAGCTCCCAGAAACTATCCTGTTGTAGAGAATAAAAGAACAAAAACAAAACTTTTACATACAACAAAGTCTTATTTTCATTTTTCTTTTTTACATTTGCACTTGTACCACTTTTGTACTTTTTGATTTTACTTTTATCAGTTCTAACAGAATTGGTTAAAGCCTTTAACTTTAATTCAATGGATGCATGTTTAAATCCTAGTTGCGTCAGGAAGGGTATCCAGTGTAAAAACTCTGCCGAAACTGTGCGCAGGTTGTAACGACCAGCTGTAAATCGTGTGTTAGGGAGCAACTGAAAGGACTTTGTTTGATTATTGGGTGTAACTCTGGACCTTTTTGACTGTTTGTAGAGATCATGTCATTCACAGCCACCCAGAGTTTTAAGTCCACCTGAGCCCATCTGTCATTCCAGTCCTTCACAACTTACATTAAAAAGGGCTTGGCTTTGTTCCTATCTGGCTTCAGGACTGATTTTTCAGGATAATTCAGTCATTCAGGTACATTTTCTATATGATCATGGATACAAAACAGACCGACATACTTTAAAAATTTAGGAAATGGAGAAATTGAATAAAACTGTTAAATGCTTAAATAAAATGTTGTAAATTTTAACAACAAGCTAGTCCGTTGTAAGAGACAATTAATAAAACATAAATGAAAAATAACATGCTGCATTCTGTTTATTTAAGCTTAAGTACTTAAATGTCAAAAAGAGTCAAAAAACCAATATCTTTTTTCTTCCGGGTCTCAGGGGGATAAAGGCCAATCAAAAAAGATGATGAAATAGATTTTTTCCCTTAGATATTTTGCTCTCACAGAGTTATATCTGAAGTTAACAGTGAGTCTTGCTGCTGCTTTCCCATTTATTGGAATCCCTTTATTATGAATGGTAAAAAGTCTTAGTAATGAATGTTATGTTGCAGCAGCATAATTGCACACAGTAAAATCACACTGAGCACACAGATTCAGTGGGGGAGAATGTCTCATGTTGAAAAATAACCAATTGCTAACTGACAGCTATTCATATAACAAAAATGCAATTATTATCCTTTACATCCCCAAGAATCTTTATATTTATCAAGCAAGACATGGTTGATTAGTTGATTAGTGTAGACTTTAAATGGCTATAAAAATAGCTCCTGCTACAGTAAACAAACCCATATATACATAGACAGAAAAAAAAAATAAACCCAATAACATTTAAAAATACTTTAATACAGGAAAACTAATATTGCAACCCATTGCTTAAAAAAAGAAGTGGGTTTCTCTTGCAAAAAAAGCACACATCTCCTAAGCTATATTATTTTATGCTTCATCTAATCAGCTTCTTTTCATTGAAATAAAATATCTTCTTTCTTATCACTGATGAAACATCTGCTAACTGATTTTTATTGGAACTGTGGGATAAGAATAACTATGAGCTTTTCAGCACTGAACACTCTAGGTGGGTCTAGGGTGAAACAAAGGGTAGATATACCCCCGAGATACATATTGATAAGCATTGTTTCATTAACATATTAGAAATAACAGGGCATTTTAGCTAAAAAACTACAACAACAACAAAAATGCCATTGCCTGTGAAAAAAACCCCAAACCTGGCTCACTAGCAGGATAGTGATTCAAAATATCAGAGAAAATCAGCACAGATAAGGAACAAATATAAAAGCAACCTGTAGATCCTTTAGAAAATCAGTGCAGAGAATGGTCAACTCTCTTCCTATCCTCCAGGGATAAGTAGTATCGGTGTGTTTATGTGGCGTCCTTCTAATGCTCATGTAATATATCATCTTAAATTATGCACTAGATTATTCTAAACTGATCCATTATCCCACAAATGTATTGTATTATGTTATGTAATACATCTATTGCAGGAGTGAAAACACATTTGCAATGTATTGTATAATGAGGCCACATTTTTGTTTTTTTTCTGTCCTATTTTTATTTGCGGATTTTTTTACAGTCACTTTTATCCAGCTTTAATATCAGCTGTACGCAGAGTTTATTGACTGGCTGACCCACTTTTTATTTATCTAAAGCTGAGGTCAAAGTTCTGGCTTGATGATATGTTTTCAGATAAATAACTTTGGTATAAAACCCACCAACCTTTTCAAAGCCGTTATTAATACTTTCAAGGAATTTATAAACTTGAATATTTATACATTTATTTTCTTAAGAAATCTTTCTATTGGATTTAGTATTCTAAATTCTAACATATTCTCAATTCTACCCCATAATCTATTTCTTGAATTTTTTTGAGACCAAACTTTTAGGCTGATTAATCTTCGTATGATGCTGCAGTCATTGATCATAATGTTGAAATTGTTCAGCTCTTTGAAAACTGAAAACCTATCATATTCTGAGAATCATGAGAGGGATTGTGTCACTTTTATAAAAGACATTTTTTTTCTTTTATTCATCTCTGAATATTCTGAGGAAACACTCTGTAATACGTATGTGCAATGATCATTAGAATAGAAATAAAACACATTTGACCTGCAAATTTAACAGCATAGGTGTGATTCCAGGTTCTTCTATTTACAATATCAGGGAACCTTAAGTCAGAGTACTTACCCCTGTGGGTGGGCAGTGGATCTGGGCGTACCACTCCTGGCAGTACAGACACACCTGAACCCCCTGACCAAGGAAAAGACACGCCCACATGATGATGTTGAACACAGGGCTCTGTCGCTTATCAGTCATTGTAAAGTTGAAAGCCACTAAAAGACACAGACATGACTGATGTTAAGGACTTCGGTTAATCAGTAATGCTTTGTTTGAGTTGCAGCTGAGAGAAAAGAGGAGATCTAATGCACAAGACAAGTAGGTGAAAGTTGAATGCTAAATCCCAAGCAATTAATTAATTAGTTTAATCAAAGGTCCAGAAGTATAAATGCAACAGGACAGTTTTTTTTATAATTCTTTGACCTTATTACTACATGTTAAGTGCATGATTAGCTAAAAATCTCCTCACCTCCAAAAACTGCAAAGAGGCAGAACATAACAGGATAGAAGAAACCGAAGCAGAGGGCCAAAGCATATTCATGGACAACTGCAGAAACGATGAATACAGACAGCATGGCTGCTGCTCGGAATCTCCTGTTGGAAAGCTGTGGAAAGACAGTGAAAAGAGGGAAAGAGACGCCAAAACGCTTTTTATTATGGGATCTACTGCTGTGAGAGTATCCATTTTAATCCTTTACATTGGCAATCTGCTCACCCAGAGGAAGTCTCTGTATCCATAGTAGTACAACCAGTCATGAACCACCACATTCCAGGTACGATAATAGTTTGCAAAGGAGGTAGAGTTCCACCAGTCCTGTTAAAACCAAAAAGAATGATTTAATCAAATAAACTTTTCTTTTGTTTGTTTATGAAACATCATCAATGCCTGAAAGAGCAGCAATTAATCACCAAAAAGGATATGAAGGATTCCATATGCGGTACAGTAGTAAGGAGGTTTTGAATGCAGAGAGGCTAAACACTTCGATCTCTCTGAACACGTGTGAGCATTTCAAATCAATAATAGCTTTAAAACTCCACCCTAGCTCAGATCTATTTTTGTAATTATCTGCAATAAACTCAATAACCAGAGCATTAGTCTTTAAAGAAACTTGTAATGCTTAGATAAATGCCTTTACAGCTAAACTTCTTTCAAAAGTCTTACTATGTCATCTAATACAACTTTACATCAGAGCCATGTGCAAAATTGCAACTTATTTTATTGCTTTCACAAGGCTGATAATACTGTTTTCTCTGTTTAAAAGAGGCATTTCCTATCAGAAAATAAATCCCTCCCCATCTTTGGCTGAGCTTATGAAAACAGTTTGTCAGCTCAGCTGTGACTTTTTACACATGATTGCTTTATAAATATAATGCTGGGACAGAAATTGGAAGATATATCTGTTTTCAGATCACTTATTTGCCAGAATTTGGCCCTGAATAGCAGTAAAGCAAATGAACTCGAATAAGTTTCAACACCTGGATCATTTATGCTATTCTTGTTTTGAGTTACCGCTGTTCTTTATAGCCTATTAGTTCCTAATAGCCTTTGCATGTCATCAGGTAGTGGTTACACTATTACATCTATCTACTCCTCATGTGCATGAGGCACATTATAACAGATAGCTCTTTCACCCAATACTGTTTTGCCCTTTGTTCCCGTTATCCTGCTAAAAACTGAATATTGACCTTATTGTCATATAATTTTTTTTTGGAGGATGACCCTGAATTGAACTCAACCAAATCCCCCATTAACTCTGACCAGCTTCCTTCCCTGAGTGGAAAAGGCATTCCCATTTTACGATGCTGTCATATCTACTGAACTGCAGTAGATCTATGTGTTTTTCAGCCACATGAAGTTATTTGCATACACCATATACTTTCCATATTCACATGAGATTAAACAGTGCTCAGTTTAAAGTTCTCCTTAGTGCTTTTTAACCAAACCCTGTTTAAATGTAATCATACCTTTATCTCAGACCTGAATGATGTGACCATCGTTCTTCATGATGCAGCCCATAAACCGTTCACTAATGTTCTCTATCAAACCACCACAGAAAAGCTAGATTTATATTGGGAGAGCTATTCACCAACAAAGGTATTTGTAACAGCAATTGGTTGCACTGCATTTCATACAGGAGTATCACAGTATAAATATTTGAATACATACTGTATGCACACTTTTTAGAATTTATTTGTAAAAAGTGTTGAAATCTATGCAACTCAACACGCACCACTGTATGTTTGGGATATCACATAAAATCACAATTGTCATGTTGGGTTTCAGAGCTCTAACCCAAATGCAGAACACCACACGGGACAACAGGAAGAAGTTAAACAATTTATTTAATCTGATTTGCAAAACAAGTCCAAAGGTTCTGGTTCTGGTTCCGGTTCGGGTCCAAGGTGTGCTTACAGATCCTCTGTAACAGAAGGTTCGGTTAACCAGGGAGACTGAGAGGAATGTCAGTGGTTCTGATTCGGCCGGTACCTGAAGTGGTTCCGAATGATACAGGGAGGTTGCACCAGAGGGGATCCGG
>JAUZNJ010055327.1:12980-29232 GCA_034780135.1 Jordanella pulchra | reverse complement strand
AAAGGTAAAGTCTTTTCAGGTCATTTTTTAATGCAGTAACAAAAATCATGGTATACATTTCTTTTTGTAAAATTGCTATATTTTCCTTTAGAAACTGGTCCCGATTAATTTATTATAGATAAATGATACCAAGAATTTGATTAGCTTCCCATTATTAATAAATTAACGATAACTTTTCTTCAGGGTATAATTTTGTAAAGAAAAGAGATACAACTTTTACAACTCCTGCAGGCAGATTTCCTTGTTTCTATGTCATCGACAGCGTATTATAGATGATTATAAAAAAGACATTTACTTTTATAAGTGTTCTTTTTCAGATTCAACGCACCTTAAAAGCAAATTGTTAATCAGATGTATATACTGATGAAAAGGTTATCTGTCTGATGTTTACCTGTTGACCAAAGCAACACATTTTTAACCTATTGTGGAAAATTGCTAATCTAAATACACATTTCTAATGTTTATTTTTATCCATTTCCATTATTCAAACTTCCAAATATCTCCGAGAGTCACAAATCCAACAGTGCTTCTGCTTGATATGTGCATTGGATCATTTCCTCTGCTGCTATATTCCCACCATCAGCTGGCGATACATAACAGGGAGTCAGAGGGGTTTCTCCTGCCTAGATCCATCTGTGCTACTCAGTCAAATTGTGTGGAGACACCAGGCCTCGCGAGGACCCACAGACATGTGGGGATCACAGGGAAGGATCGGATGAGATTTCCCAGTTCCAGGATCAGACGTACCAGTGAGTCATGGGTGTCAGAGCAGAGTGCATCATGGCCTTCTGGTCAGAGAGGAGGGAGGGAGGGGAGAGGGGGCTGGCCGTCTGTCAAGGCTTTCCCAGAATGAAACCATGCAGCGAAAAAACCTGCAACACTTCACCTACACTCATCACAATCATATAATCAGCTCCACATGGGGGTTACCTGTATAAACACAGACGCTGGAAAACTGCAGCAAACCTGCATTAAAAAGAGATGGGGAATATTCCCCTGTTTTCTTATTCACTTCCAAACGACATATTAACCTAAATAAGAAAAACAAGCTCAGTCTGAACTAGTTTTTTTTACTTGGGTTTGGATTTTAAGCATATTCACTAATTATGATAGAGCAACTAAAACTGCCAGTTAAATGTAATCCTCAGGTTTTAGTTTAGAGCTCATCTGTTGTCAAGCAGCTGAAAATGATCCCAAAAGTAAAATAAAACTACAACACTATAAATAATGCGAGGATTTGACCTGTTTGCAAACTGGACTAAATTAAAAGCACTGGAGCTCTAGTATTTTTCTTCCATTCTCCATTTCTTTCAGATGTCTTTCTATTCTCCTCTCACAGCACTAAAGAAATGGGTGCTGTACAACAAAAAACAACAACCAACATTTAAAACTGTAGCAGGAAGTTGGACTTTACCAGACTGATATAGCTTTGTTACACAATCACAGCCTATATTTTATTTATATAATTTTATTATTTTCCCTAATAGCATTCTGGTGTCCTACCAGTTCCTAACCTTTTAAGTTTCTCTAAAACCCTTTGATTGGAGTCCATTTCATGCATTTATTTCTACATGCACACTTTATGCATCAAAACTCAGTCAGTCTGCTTTACTTTACGACTGTTTTCTTTCTGATGTTACAGGACTTACGGGATCTTTTTCTGGCGAATCCTTCAAGCAGTAACTCGGGTCAGTTTCTCTGTGCCTCTAAGGTTGTTCTTCAGAGCTGGAATCATGCGGTGATAGAAAAAATTAAAGACAGCTTGACAGTTTTGTCAACTCCATTCATTTTGTCTTTGTTTTAAACGAATAAAACCCTGTTTTACAGTGACAGCTCTCAAACATAAAGAGTTCTAATCTGTCCCTCTAATAAGAAACAAAGAAAAATACTGCATGTTGCTTCATGATTAAAGTGGAATCTCATCAAATTAAGCTATTCGACCAGTTAAGACAGTTCAGTGATGATGAGTCTTATTATTATTATTCAATGGGTCATGTAAAATCAAAAGGGTCTCGAGGTGGTTAATAGATTGTGGCATCATCTGCAGTAATGTGGGCACAACTCCAGTCTATCATGGTGGAAAAAAAGAGTTAAAATGAAAGCAAAACTGTGATATTCATCTTCATGTTTTAATTGTCAGTTAAGGTCACAAGATGTGAGTCATGATGCTGGATTCAAGTGGCTAAATTAGCTTGTTATGGATGGATAGAATGGATGAATGATGGATGGATGGATTCTAATTGTATATTTATGTGATTTAGTCATTTAGAGGCAGGAAAGTTTGGAACCCCTGGTTTATTAAACTCCAAAACACCATTCTGTGCAAAAGCTTTTAAAAGCAATGTTTTTGTATACTCAGAGATTTCTGCTTGAAAAGTCTTTCATTAAGAAAAAAAATTGTTTTTTTCCAACTTCAGGGATTCTGAGCCACACTGCAAGGAGGAGGGGAGTACATTCAGCGGTGACTTGTTGAGAGTCCTTGACCAATTCAGACGGAAAAGAGCATTAAAGCACTTGTTTGGGTAACCTGCTGTAGGACCTAAAACATCCTCTCTGCAGTACTGACCAGAAATATCACATATTTAAACATATTCACTGTAGTATTTAGATAAATTCATCTTTTTATCAAAAAATGCTGCAAAATATGAATTTTGTTGCAGCACTCAGATATAGAACTAAACTGGCTAATATTTAGCAAATGATTAATTCTTGATATTTAATAAATTACCTGGATTGTTGGCTTACACTCAAAATGTTTTTGTTTGGAAAACATGTGAATATTTTTTTTTCTTTCTAGAATATCACACATGTGAGTGTGCACATGAACATGTGCAGCTTTCTCAACCATATTTTTCGTTGGATGCAGCTTATCCTTTAACCAATTAAGCATTGAAATATTTTTTTTCTCAGCTTACTTTAATCTTTTTAATGCTTTTTTTCTTTGTTTTTTGTGTGAATTGTACTTTTTTTTGCATGGAATTAAGAGTATAAATAAACTGATTGAAGATATTGTAAATTTATTGATATCAATCTGCATGCATGTAATTCTAGATATTTATGTTTACAGGTGTTCAACAACTAGACTGAATCTCAAAAATGCCAATTTCCACCAAAGGAGAAATGTTTTCCATATTTTGTTTTCAACGAAAGTTCAGACAGGAACCAACAAAACGAATGCAGGACAAGTTTATTTACAAAAGACCATGCAATGAGATATATTTTTTTTGCATCCATTCTGCATAGAAGAAACAGACCTAAAATCTTTAGCTTCCCTCAGAGATTGATCTGCTGATGTGGGTTATTTACTCCATTTTCTTCCACTGTGTTAGCAGATCGGATGGGAAGCTCTTCTCAACAGCAACGATCCTTTAAATTTTCCCATCTTCCTTTTATATCCACAGCATGGAAAACATCAAACTCAATTCAGCTGTTTAATAGGTGGGCAGCAGCGGTGAGGCATCTTCACGGTGGATTGTTCCTCCTCCCTGCACAGCTGATGATGATGTAGCTGAAGCAGTTTGAGCTGTGATGAAATCCTAAATGATTTGACCCCCCTGTTGGCCTTTTTCCTGTGATTTACATCGCACTCACTGAAAGGAGCAAAATCTGCACACTGAGCGCAGCTGGTGGTTGGTGGCTGTTATAAATTCCTTCATAAAACTGCTGCACATTTATCTTACAAATAGGCCATGATTTCATTTAAATCAGTTGGATTCCTGACCAGCAGCATGAACGCTATAGAGAAATATAAATCTGAGGGATTGAGATTTCTTTTCTAAATGATCATAAATCAAAGGCAGTCAGTGCAGCTGTTTTACTGCAATAAATCAGTGCTGTATGAGTCAGACAAACAGACAGGACCTGCTTTGATTATCATTCAATTTATATGATTTTATTCCTCAAGTGTTTGATTTTACACAAAGGGAGCTTCATAAATTTCACCCAATGGAAAGTTAAACCCTTTTTAAGTGTCTGAGTTAAAATCAGACTAAACTGTCCCTGTTTTCTGCTCAGTTGGGATAACCAGAAGTATTGGAGGGTGTTATGCAAAACGTTTGTACCTTAACATAAAAACACATGCTGGCATGTTATCAGACGCTGCTCACAGAGTGACATTCAGTTTAATAATGTCTAAAAAACATTTTTTGTTCATTCATTAGTATTTATTACAGCTGCCAAAACAAATAAATATAATGATGTTAATTTTCTTAAAAAAATGTTTAGTTCTTCATACTATAGAAAGATCCTTGTTTTATGAGAAAAACTCCTTTTTTTTTTTAAAGATCAATTAACTTTAGATTATTTCGTTAATCAACTTACTCTTGCTCATTGTACATTTGAAGACCTGATTGTACTAAAGTTTTAACAAGCTGGCTGATGTCTGGAGATGTTGCTTCAATATTTCCAAATAACTTTTCCTTATAATTTCTCATCATGTGTGATGCACACCAGTCCCTCCTGCAGCAAATCCATCCCTTTAGCACGATAATGCCAACCCTGTACTACATGATTTATTTTGGGACAGCTATGGATTCAGGATTGAGTGTGATGAAGGGATAAAAAGAGGTTGGGATGAGGGGTGAAGGCTGAAAAGAAAGGGGGTGATGAATAAAGGAAAGCAAGATGGGGATGAGGGATGAAGATGGTACAGATGAGTGACAAAAAAGGTGAGGAGTTTGAGAAATGAAGGGAGTGGAAATAAAAAAATTGGATATTGAAGGATAAAGTAGGTAGAATTGAAGACTAAAGGCAGAAAGGGTGACGGGTGAGTGACAGGAACATGAGCATCTGTTCAAATGAGCCTGGAAGGCAGAGGATAAACAGACTGCTGATTAGTTATGGGTGTGGTTGAGGCGTGGTTCTTCCCCAAAACCTACATTAACAGATTAACTCTACTTCTGCAGACGAGCTGGAAGTTCTTTCTCTGCAGGTTTTTAAGGTTTTGAAAATCAAACGAAAACCTCAGTCATCGTCTCTTGAGGTTCTAGGTGTGGAGAGAGGAGCTTTCTATCCTCTGGCTGTGCATCACTCCATCCATCCAGTTGGAATATCAAAAGCATAATCATATTCTCTGAGACCAACACTGAGAGAGACTTTTTTTTTACAGTTGGCTGAATTTTAACTGATTATGACTCACTCTATGTTCATATGTCAGCCTTTGCAGTGCAAACAGGATATTTCTGTATTCCATCTCCAGCTAAGATCGCAGGACATGAAGCCATGAGAAATGTGAAAAGGCTCACTTACACCGTGTCCTCACAGATACGCAGTCACTGGCTGCCAACTGCTTGTGACATGGATGGGGAGAGAGATCAAAACAGTGTGATTGGAGGACATGTGCAGCCAATTTTAAAGATCAAGAGGGAGCTTTGACTGATTAAAACAAGCAGTGACACTGGGTAGCCTATCGAACCGCGGCCATTTCTGGTATATCAAATCTACTGTCTCCTGCAACAGTATTCTTATATCTTTTTAATACAGCAACACAGCTTCATTGTGTTTTGCGATTGTTGATCAACACAATGTTGTGCATATTCAAAAGTAAAAGTCTGAAAGCGTAGCTTGTATTTAGCCCCTTTTATTCTGATATCCTTAAAGAAAATTCACTGCATCCAACTGCCCAGAGAAGTCCCCTTATTATTAACCAACATCCACCTGGAGGTAATCATTTCTCAGCATAAACCCAGCTATTCTGTGAAGGTCCGCACAGATTTTAAAAGAACATTAGTGAACAAACAGCATCACGAAGACAGAGAACCACTGCGGATAACTCAGGGATACAAATGTGGAGAAGATCAAACAAGATTGTAAAGGGATATCTTAAAGTTCAAAGATCTCATTGAGATCTTTTTAGTCAATCATCTGAAATGAAACCTACCAGGACAAGGATGTCGCCCAAACTAATAGAGGACCAGCAGAGCATGTAAGGAGAAGCCGAGAGGCCTTTAATTCTGAACAAGTTGCAGAGATCCAAAGGGTAGGCACCGACAGGACAGCTAGCCATTTTGTGCTTTGAAATTCTGTTCTTAGGGTTGGGATACAGAAAAATATGATTTAAAGGAGGGAAGTTAAAAATATGATACTCTGGTCAGACGAAACCAAAACGTGCTTAAAATAGGGACGTCCCAATCTGATCAGCAAACAGATATCGGTATATATTGGCCTGCATCTAAAATCGCAGCCTCAAACAAGCTGAATAAAACACACTGCTTCTGTTTAAAGTTCATTTTCCCCACTGGTTAATAATTGACAGGTTGTTTTCTGCTTGAATAATATGACTTCTTCAAACTTTTTCTAAGAGCCTTCGCTATAAAATGAGTAATAAAGGTATGAGTCATGCTGCTATATCAATAGCGGTATTGGTCGATACTCAAAGCTCCAATATCAGTGTTGTATCAAAAAAAGCAGTTGTATCAGGACACCCTGAACTTAAAATAAACAGTATTGAACATCACATTTAACACGTTTCACATGGTAAGAAAGGGTAGTGCAGCACTGTGCTTTAGTAATGCTTTACATCGGTGTTAATAAGAATAATAATTAATTATAATATAGGCGAGTCCTTTCAGCCAGCCAGCGACCCTGAATATAAAACCAGAACTATACTGAAATATTTATAATATTTTAAGTTTAGAATGGCTCACTATTTAGATCTGTATTTGTAAAAAGACATAAAATCATAGTTAATTTCTTTCCCCTCTTTGATTATGCTTTAATATATGTTGCTTAATCATATAGAGTCCTAACCTACAAATGTTTTCCCATAGGGTCACCAAGTGTATTGCATTTCATCCCCTGTCCCACACACTAAGACAACATCTTAGATCTAAATCCCTTTATGCTTTCAAAAGTCATCAGTTTCGGTCGCTTTGCTAAGATCTGACTTTGATCCAAAGCCTTTTACTACTTGGATGTGTTTGATGTCAGATAAAGTGTGGGTCAAGTGCAAGTTAACCTGCAAACCATCTCTTCTGTTCAGCTACGCCTGTGTTAAATTTAGGGAAATCAATGAGTAGAATCACATTTTCCAGGGCTATACTGTGCTTCAGAACAAAGCAGCCAGGTGATGACCACCTCCTCCCAGGACAAGGACAGGCTGCTGTTCAGAGAGAAGAATTCATGAGGAAATGCATGAATCACACCGAATACCGCTTTGGGTATGAATTAGATGAGGATATGGCATTAAACCACAGTAAAAAAGCTTGATAAAGCTGATTTGCATGATGTAATCCTTTACCATGAAGACTATTCATCTCTGAAACCAGAGATGTACAAATCATTTGTGAAGTGAACAAACCAACTATCCTACCTTTCATTCAATACACAGTAAATTGATCAACAAAAATCATGTTGCTTAATAAGCTCAGTTTTAAGTTGAGTAAAAAATACCTTAAAACATGTCCCGTCTAGGGACAGATGCTTTGGTGCATAAAATGGAAAACATTTTAAGTCCCTTCATTTTCTGTGGACTCCAAAATCACCTTCTCTATCAGTCAATGGTGAGAGCCAGAGTACACCCTGAACAGGTCACAGAAAATCATAGCAGAGACAGACAGAGTGAAGAGTCGTCTAAATTCCAGACCATAAGCTTACAGTCATCTTTAATATGAGCAGAAGCTGGAGTACCTGGAGAAAACCTACACATGCTGTACATGGAGAGGACCTGCAAACTCTATGCAAAAACAAACAAAAACAAGCTGCTTCCCCATAAATAAAAGAAACAATTTCATTCAAAGCTCATTTAACTACAAATAGAGAACGCATTTAGAGCACAAATATTATAAGTTGTGGTTTCAAAACTATGCTTTATCATCTTTTTTGGCATTTTTATTTAAAACGCCAAATTTAAGGTGAGCTGTACCTTGAAAAAATATCAGAGACTCATGCCATGCATTCAGCAGAGCAGTGCTTAAATTCAAAGGTTACTATAAACCTTATAAAGATGAAGTGCAGATACATTTATGTCCTCAGCCCTGAATAAAAGCTCCTCCACCTGCATACTTTGGAGGACAAAACATAATTTTAGCTAATCTGCAGAAAGAAACACTGATGCCCTAAATTATGCTTTAGTTTACAGTAAAAATGTAAGGATATGGAGAAACTTCAAAGAAAAGGTAAAGAGATTTCATTAAAATGGGTAAATCCTGCTACAGAAGGTATATTTATACAGATTTTTTGTTTGTGAGTGAAACACCAGAGTATCATAGCTACATTATCTACTTTCTCTTCCTGTCTTTGTTCATGATGCATTCACTCAGTCCGGTTGTTTGGGATGAACCAGGCCTGATACCTGTTCAGGCTTTTTGGGTGTTTGGGCAGCAAACAGGCCCTTCCCACACAACAATGTGTGGGCAAACATCATCCAGTTCTCAGTTCAACAACTGGCCTTTTCAGACTAATGCTGTGTTAAAAACAGCAGGCATAGAACTGATAAAACATTTTGCTGGTTGAAAAACTCTGGACCAGTTTTGATTTTCCTGATTTCTCTAAAACAAATTCACTGCTGCTTTTGACTGTAACTCACACATTTTCCTTGTTGCAAGTGTGAAATAATCACCGGTACTTACGCTCCCTCAAGTAAATTGTTTTATATAGTGGCTAAAAAATATATATTTTGTATAATTCCAGTTATAAATAGATCCTCTGTTACAATAAACACACATACGTTGATAATCAAAGGCTGTTTCTTTTTATTAAAACTAAGTAAAAGTCACTGCTGGTAAACTTCCTGGAACCACCCTCATCAGCAATGCCTTGAAGCATCGTTATGGGCAACACTTGTCTAATAAGTATTTATTACATTGCTTTTACATTACATTTTATGATGTCATGCTGATGTTTGTTTCTCTCAAGATCTTTTAAGGTCCCACTGTGGGATCTCATATCGAGATGTTTTCTTTCACTGGGCCTTTGAAACAATGATTCTTTTCATTCAGTTTTAGATTTGCTGCTGTATTCAGGTTTATTGTTCGAGCCAGTTTTGTTCCAGATTCCTCTGCTGGACAAGTGGAAAACTCAAGGCAGAGGTTTTAGTTAATGACCACTGGAAATCGAGTGATGCAGTTCTTTTTAAGGCTGATTACTTTATATATTATGTTGACATCAGTCTAACCAATACCTGATATGGGTTGAGATTTTTTTCTTTTACTCCAAGTCTTTAGGCTAACATTGCGTTTATCTCCCCCCGT
This sequence comes from Jordanella pulchra, assembly GCA_034780135.1. Taxonomy (NCBI): domain Eukaryota; kingdom Metazoa; phylum Chordata; class Actinopteri; order Cyprinodontiformes; family Cyprinodontidae; genus Jordanella; species Jordanella pulchra. The sequence goes on along the minus strand of JAUZNJ010055327.1, from coordinate 20,044 downwards.
TTACACGATAACAATGGGACAATGGTAACAAATGTTACATAAGTCTTAATTTTACAAAAAAGATCTTTATTAACAGACTAAAGAAAACTTATTCAGATTGGAGGAAGAGGCAGTCTATGAGCTTCATGTAATCTCAAGGCAGGGCTGCTAAATGCACAAAGAAATGCATGCAATGCTAGCAGATGTACCAGTCTGTGTCTAATTACCATCACACCCCCACCACTGTGCATCCCAGCTGATATGAGGCGTCATTTGTTTTTTGTTTGCATTCTTGCACCTGTCTTTCAGAAATACTGCAAAAAGATGCAAAAACTACACCTGCAGTCACTTTTGGGTTTTAAAAAAAACATACTCTAAATAATATAGCAATTGTTTACTCCTGAATTGGAGCATTTAATATAATAACCCAGTCCTGTAGAATCTGTGATGAAGCTCTGCAGTTTTTGCAGATTCTCTGATCTGACCTTCGGGTAGACTTCCTAGAATTCCTCTCCAAAGAGGATTGACAATTTTTCCTTGTGAAAAACATTTATCTCTGTGGAAAGATGAATTAATCGCGGGTTATTTCTGAGTTATTTTATTTCTCATTGTATCGACTCACCTCTATGTGTGAGCAGCCAACATTCATACTTCTTTGAAGGACGTCAGATTTGATGATCAATTACTTAAGTGTATCATGATTAACTGGATTTGGCTGCAACTTTTCCTTTCAAAATATTCCCAAGATGCAGGGATGTTTTTGTTTTTCTCATGGCAATATTGCTTGCTCGTTTTAGTTAAATGATAATTTTCTTCATAGACGCAAAGAGCAACTTCATCTTCTTATCCCTGCCTGCCAGGAAAAGGATGTACAAGCAGTCACCCTTTAATTTGAATAATTCTATCCACGTTCTCTTGTTCCTGAAACTGCATGCCTCAGCAACACCTTTTTAGATAAGGTTTTGGAGAAAAGATAATGTTTCTGAGCAGATAAAAGTGGCAAAAAGGCCAAACTTGGTGCAGCACTTTCCAAGAAGTGAGTTTAATGCAGTCACGTATGAGCACCAGATGGTTTTTAAAAACTCCTGGACTATCAGATTCCCATAACACCTCATGCATCTTACACAGTTTACAAAGTCACATAATTTACATGACTTTGGACAGGCTGATCAATACTTATGATCATGAACTGCTCCCACTGTGAGTCACAGGGTCTGATACCATCAGGCTGGAGCAGCTCCAGCAACAGCAAACACCACTCTGACTTTGATGACTCTACCAGAGGATATCTGAGCTTTTCCACTAAAGCCAAGCTCCAATTTAAAAGCCGAGATAACGTTCAGGAATCAGAAAATGCATTCTCACACTGTCAAAGTCACCTTCCCCATCTCTGCCAATTACAGTAAGTTCTCCGAGGTGCAATACCAAAGCTCAGCTCAACATCACACATCAGCACAAGAGACAAATTCCTGCACTGCCAGACAGCTGCTTTCTACCTAGGATAACAAATTGAATTGTCTGACAATATATCTGCGTACTAAAATGCAGACTGTTTCACTTTTGTATCATGAAGTTTCAAGCTTCATTTTAAAATACGTCAAACTCTTGAAAATAGAAGAGCTTTGCAAGAACTGGATGTGAAAAATGAACTGCCATGCACGGAGCAGGAGAAAGCCGTCATAATTTGGTGCAGAAAGTGCAAAATTTTTGCTTCATCAAGTCTGTTTCTTTTAATATTATGAAAAGGCACATCAATATTCTACTAGTTATCCACCCATTTACCCATCAATGCATATATTCTAAACGCTGCCACCAGACTATTGAAAGCCTGAAAGAGGAAAGGGTCAGATAAGAATCCATGCCTTGTGTCAATTTTAGTCAAGAGCTACTTCAACATCTGCTTCAGGCTGGCAGTTTCATGGTCTTTTTAGACTTAAAATGCTGCTGCTCAGGTGAGGAGCCTGTAGTCCACTGTAGAGTTTTGTAGAGCACAGCAGAAAGTAGACAGAGTTTTCAAAGGAACGAGTGGATAATGGCGATATTTGAAGAGCAGATAGCTGGAGTGCTGTCAGCTATGACAATGCACCTACCTCCCGTACAAAAAGCAATACTAGCTCTAGTTCCACAGATACGTAAGAAACATGAAAAGAGCAACACAGAGGGAGAGAAAGTTGTTTTAATGCATTATGATCCGGACATCATAATAGGGAGATTGTTCAGAAGCTCTTCACTACATCGACAAGTTAATTTTATCACTGTCAGGTTTGGTTTAACCCTTTAAGTAAAGAAAGGGTGAAGGCAGACTACGTCCTAAAGGAGACTGAGATCTTTTGAAGATGTTCTTCAACTTTCTGGTGGCATCAGCCATCTCTGGTGTAATTTGTCTGAGAAGCAGCTAATTTGCAGCTAAGAGGAGGCACTTGGATAAGCTAATCAGAAAGTTAAGCTCTGTCCTCAGATGTTTTGGTTTGAAAGCTCAATGTAATTCAGCAAGCATGTCCAATTTTAAATGGTTTCATTACAATAAATCCTCCAAATTCTGTGGAGAAAGGCAATACAGTTTTTTTAAGGCCGATGTCGACACCAAATATTTGAACAACAGTCTAACTGATCTCAGATTAGTGCTGCTGGTGTCTTGGGGCTGATTCTTTAGGTCAATATTGCTTACTCCTTCCCATTTACATAATTAAATAACACACATTTCACACATTTCACAATAAAAAGTAACAATTTTAACAATGGGGGCTGCAGGGTGGAGCAGTTTATAGCACTTGGAGATTTCCAGAGATTTTACTGCAGGTAAAGATGCACAGGGAGCTGAGATAGGCGAACTGACGCTGATTGACTGAGGAGTTGTAATGTGGGCAGGTGCTCAGCAGGCTTTAAACACAGAAAGGAGCGACGATGGCGCAGAGCCACTGGTTCAATGACAGAAAGAAAAGCGCAATCTGAAGTCAAAGGCCAAATGTTGCTGTGATTTGATCATCATATGCAGGAAAAAAAGACTTCTCTAATATAAAGAAGTTCCTCACATCCTCTGACCATCATCAGCATTGACTGACAGCTGGCAGCCTCTATGAACTATCATAGCTTTGCTTTCTCAGTGTTATGCTGAATTCACTTGTATGGTTTACTGTTTTTTTTTCAAACAGAAATAGTTAATTGCACTGTGCTGTCCTTCTGTGTTTTAGTCCTGGAATAGTGTAACCCCGGTGCAATTCTATTGCAAAGTATGCAATATTTTTGTTGAATTCTTTTGAAAGCATTATTTTTCTAGCTTCATACATTTTTTATGGCCTAGTGTGGGCTGTCAATGTGCAAAAACATAAATTGCTAAAACATCTACTTTGCTTTATTCTTTTATTATATAAATAAAATACATCATCTTCATAATTATATTGCAACTCACTTGTGCAACCGCACGTGGTGAGAGGGTGCAGATTAGTAAGCAATGCTTTCAAATATGAACTGTTTTTAATAAATTTTTTGATTCATTAGTTAATATAAAACATATTTCATGATTAAACTTCCATTTGTATTTAAAGTTCTGATATAGAATTTTTGTTCTTTTTATTTTAGATCATAAAAAGTGAATGCATAGTTACTTTATAGTAGCTTGTTACTGTAATAAGCTATTTTTTTAAAAGCAATGTGTCCAACCTTTTAAATAACACATTCTATACTATAACATCATATAGTATAAAACGATTCAGTGCAGGTTGACCAGACTACTAGACACCCTGAATTATTACCAGCTATGAATTCACAAATATTTCTTCACAACCCAAACAGCAACAACATGTTTATCATGGATTAAAATATATCAATAAAAAACATGGTACAGCTGGGACAGCATGCTTTTATTCCTACATAACTTAAATTTAGACCACATACAATACTAAATACAACAAAAATCAACTAATGTAATTTATGGCTGAGTTACTTAGAAATAAAAGGTTTTATAACTTTAGCTAATTTATACTCTCTAGTTTACTGATATAGCACCTTTCACAGGTGCACATCCTGGACAGGTCGCCAGTCCATCTGTGGAAACACAGAACCATGCACAGAGACACCCAAAGGTAATTTAGAGACACTCTATAGACCTTTTTTTGGACTGGAGGAAGCAGGGGTACCCTGAAATAACCCACGGATGGATCGGAGAATATGTAAGCTCCATGTAAAGAGATCCTAGTCCATAAAGAACCCGGGACCTTCTTGCTTTAAGGCAATAGCACAACTGTTCCACCACGCAGCCCAGAAATTTGTTTTGAAATAAAAATGTAATAAAAAACTAATTTAAAAAAGGGCTTAAGGGGAATAATAATGTAAAAAACTTGATCAAATGATTAATTGAAAATATTAATATAAAAAAAAATAACTTTTTTTTTAGCAGCCATAGTGATATATTGACTCAAGGTTACTATAACAATGATTTAAGGACATAACAGTATAGAGTCAATGCTTGAAGTAGACCGAAGTCCTAATGTTTCTCCAAAATCTTTTACACAAAATTGCCACAATTTAGTAAAGTCAGATACTTGAGAACCATATTATTCTACATCACCGTAAAAACGAATAACTTTCTTTAAGTGTTTAAATTCCCCACCCAACGCTCTGCTCCTCACAACCTCCCCCCAATGGTCTGCCCATGGCACAATGATTAATTTGTGGCTATTGATTTCTCCTCCTGTGTGGGAGACAGAGATCGAGAGGGTGAGGTAGTGTGAGAGAGGGTCAGAAGCAAGAAGTGGGAGCAACTTGGAGAGAGAGGAGAGGTGTAGGTGTGTTGGGGGGGGGGGATGCATCGGGTATTCAGTGTGGCATCTCTCTGCAGCTTTTTTTTTTCTTTCTAATCTTTAATGTAAAAAAAAAAAAAAAAAACATCAATGGTTGCAGCCTGATGCGTCAAGCCACCTCCTCTCACTCTCTCTCCAGCTCAGTTCCCGACTGGCAATTCACTGAGTGTCCACATGTCATCTCCTACCTGCCTAGGCACGGCTGGCAGGGGGAGGGGGTGGAGGGAAAGTAGGGAAAGGGGCTCTGGAGAAAATGCAAAGGATGAATGGAGGCAGGAATTTATCCTTTTTCATTACATCTATATAAATTCTACCAGCCTCCTGTTTGTGCTTACATCCCACCGGCAGACCTCTCCTCCGTTTTTTTCTTCCTCGTCGTTTCACAGTCAGATAAACAAACATTGTCCAGGGCACCATTTTTTTGCTGCTGCAGATTCCTCACTGCCTCTTCCGATGCCTCCTCCCATCATTTCTTGTACTTTTTTCTTCTGTTCAATCCCCACAAAGCTGCTGCCAAGGAAATCTAATATTGTGGCCTTGGAAAAGAAAAAGAAAAGCTGGTCGGGTTGGAGAAGATGACAGGCTGTCTGATCGGCACTTAATTCTGTTGGGTAATCATTTTAATTAAGCCTGTATGCGGTTAGCGTTTGGACCGAGGAGCCTGTCTCTCTGTGTACCAGAAGCACAGATCTGTAGGATGACGGAAGGAAAAGATTGTGACCTACATTTTCAGTTTGGAGAGCACAAGCACCCATGCAAACCAGACTTTTTTACAGATAATCAGGGAAATAAAATTTGTACAATAATCATAAAGTACCCATGGTATAAAAATGACGCTCCAAGGGCTTAAGGGAAGAACATTTAAACAGCGTTAGCAGAAAGCCAAGGGTGCAGGTGCTAAAGCTGCAGAAAATATTTGCTTTTGCTCCCACTTACCAACTTTGATAGCTCCGTAAATTAAACTAGAGGCCAAGACGATGACAAATTACACCAATATTTAAAACTGAGGTGAGAAATTCAGCTAAAGTAGCTACATAGAAAGGAGAAGTTGCATTATGCCTGCATAATGTTATATGATGAGAAGTAGAAATCGATGAGCAGCGGGTGTTGTAAATCTGAGCAAAGCTAAAGAGAAAACAGAAGAGGAGACATTGTGTCACGGCAGAAAAATATCAACTGTCAGGGAAAAATGAAGAGTGGCTGCAATAAATTTTAACGAGACTGTTTCTGCTTTGTTTGAGTTCCAAACTAAATAGAGACAGTCTGCTGTCCCAAAACATATCCACCATGGGTTGATTTATTAGAAATAACAATTATTTACAATTCAGCTGTTTTTTTCTAATGAATCTTGGGTCTCCATTGCAGTTCTTTTCCTGTTAATTACTTGTCCCAAATACTCATGATGGGAATAAACAACAAATAAACTTGTTTCAACAAGTATGGTGTGCAACAGTCTGGTGCTGCGTGACAGATTTTGCAGTATATTATATGATGTTTAAATAGTTTTGCCTAAAATTATGAAATAAATACTCATGGAAATGCTATAGCAGTCGTACCCATGCTAAATGATTGGATTGTAAATCAGTCTTTTACTTTACAAATTGCTGTATCAATGGCTTTTTTTACATTTTTACTCCGACGCAGGATAAACAATATAGGGTATCGCAAATACCCTTGCAAGCTGCCGCACCTGCAGCTGATTCCTGCAATCGGCTGCCGGATTCTTAGGAATCGGTGGAGCAGCGATTCATTGCTCGATGGTCCCACTTGTTGATCAGTCAACCCCTAGTTCTTGAAACTGTCGCGTATAAGAGTGATCAAGTAATCCTGTTTTTGCCATCTCTTAGATTACGAAAAGTTGTCTGGATCAAGCCAAGAACCACGCCCACCCAGCGCGTATCAGCTACCGCCTGCAGCTCCGTGAATCCGCTTCTCTCAGAGCCTTTGCATCTCCTGGATCCTTCCCCTCCCTCAGCAACGCTCCATCAGACGAACTGTAAGCCGTTCTTTCCCTTCCCCTGTCAAGATTCCCTAAACCGGTTCCCCACTAACCTCTCCCCTCTCCAAGCAGAACCTGTGTCGGCCTGCCGCTCTCAATCCTAGGGGACCCTCCGGGTAATATAATATTCAATCCGGCCTTTGTTTGATCCTGCATGTGGGTGAAAAAAAACTTAAATCCAACATGACAGTAGGGCTGCACCTATTGATTTCTTTCAGTTAATTGATTAAACTAAAATTAGATGCTGTAAGTATATAACATTTCTGATTAAACAAATTTTGTACTGT
>JAUZNJ010055327.1:0-12880 GCA_034780135.1 Jordanella pulchra | reverse complement strand
TCTTTCAGTTAATTGATTAAACTAAAATTAGATGCTGTAAGTATATAACATTTCTGATTAAACAAATTTTGTACTGTGAATTTGAAATGAATTGTAATTAGCAATAACACCTGAAAAAGAAAGTACATATACATGTGTATAAACATTACCAGGATTAATTTGTAGCTTAAATGGAAAACACTTAGATTTTTTTCTGAACTAATGATTTCTGTATAGGTGATTCACTCAGCAGATGGCTTGTTTTTGAGTCTGTATACCATTAGTATAATTAACGACTCGATTCGATTACCAGGTTAGTCGACGATTATTTCAATAAGCGATTAATCTGATTAATTGTCTCAGCCCTAATTGTTTGAAATGCCAAAGTTATTGCTATTATTTATCATATTTCAGAAATGTGCACCTTTTATTCCAGTAATGTACTCATCCTGACAGGGATGTCCACACCTGAGTCCAACACGCTAAAATTGAAGTTTTGGAAGTATTTTAACAATACAAGAAAAATTAAAGGAAATGGACACTTTCTTAAGTTCATGCACCCCCATGTTGATTTATATTTTCCATTGAAGCTGCACTGAAATCCTAATTATAATCCTAATGATTGTTTTAGATGTTTAAAATCTATTGACTTTTTTATAACTAATATTACAACAAATGTAGATGAGGTTAAGTTCTTCTTTTACAAAACTGAGAACAAAGCTTTAGATCAGGCCTTTAATTTGTATGAAATAAAATGAGCAACATTCTGCTCCATTTTGTTAGCTGAGGGTCAAATTTCAAAGTTTGATTACATGATTGTTACTGGATGAGTAGCAATGTTTACATTTCTATATGCAGAGTCTGAGGTTGGGAGCACAGCTGATTTAAAGTACAAAGAGAGCTGAGAACCCTTGAAATTAAATTACATTTTCTATGTTTCTCCACTTTCTTTGTAAGTTTAGTTTAATCTGTGAAAAAACAGCCTTTACATATTAAGTTAAACATTTTAAATAGTTTCTTTACAGCGTTGATGATTAGATGGATGGCGCCAATACAATAAGGATGGAGACAAAGGGGGGAATGAATGTATGGCAAACTTATTAGATTTTCTTTAAAACCCTAGAAATGTGTTATTTCTTTTCTTCTATACTTCATTTGCTCACAAATATGCTCACAAATCTAAAAAAAAAACAAAAAAAATACATTATAGTTTCTGGTTGTTGTGTAATAAGTATTATGACCTTTTCAGACATTGTTTTCCTTTAACAAAATCCAGCTCTGACTATTTTAAGACCTGTAGAATTAAGACATTTCTTTAATATAACCTGACTGATACAACAAAGTACAAGAGTTTAACAACAACACATTTTGGCCCAATTTAAAGTAATTTATTTTTACATTTTCAGAGGTTAAGTACCGCACAGATATTATCTATATATGGAGTAAACAGGAAACAGTTAAGGACCCTCCAATGAAAGGCTGTCCTTTAACATTTCATCCACAGGGGCATCTACAACTTACCCAGATTGTGCCTCAAAGCCATGAAATAAAAACAAACGTAGGATAGAACGTGAATTATGGATGGCACACCGACTGGTAAAGCCCTGTGTTCAGCCCTGTGTTCAGACTATAAGTACAATAACCCTTTTTAAGGAGATCCTAAAGAGCTGTTCCGAGCTCCCTTATGAACTCTCTCTTATTCCCTGGTAATGACACCCTTGGATTGGGCAGCCATGCTGAAAGTCCAATTTGTTGGCAAACAGACGACTTTCTTCAAACTTTGATCCTAAATGCAGTCAGCTACCCACACAACCATGGCCGTAGCAGACGGCCACAAAAACAAGCTGTCAGCATATTTCTCTTTGCAGAATTTTGCAGGAAATACTGGAACCAGAAATCCAGAAGAGACTGCAGGTGAAAACAGCCCTCCCCCTCCATGATGGTCCCAGAGCCGGGGTCACCGACTACCTCTAGCATGGTTTATGCTTGACATGGGTGCCTAATTATGCCCCTTTAGCACCCACTGCACACCTAGGAAAATGTGTAACTATGCAGACAGTTTGGTGCAGAAATAACATTGTGGAAGAGCAACAGCTCCTAATTGGCAAAGGTTTGCAAATATAAACATTGACTGACCCCTATTCAGTTGGTAAATATTGTGACGTATTACTGTGGGTGGAGCATAGATGGAGGCAGAGAAATTCCCCCAAGCATTTTAACAACAATTTTTGTTAGCTTGGTGTAGAAATTTTTATTTTCACTAAATATGTAAGGTTATTTAGTTTGTGGTGCCATTTTAAAGGACAGAACCAGATCAGGCGACCTGTACACTCAATAGCTGGATGGTCTGAAAGGATTACGTCTGGCTGGATGACGTGACGTCTACACCTAGCGAGATGATAAACAGAGGGCGATCCGAAGTTCTACCAAGGCCAGAAAATGACCATGAGCTTGGCTCATTGTAAACAGAAGATACAGATATATTTTGACTGTAGTCTGCATTTGCATAGCTTGGTAAGTGATGTTACTTAAGCAAACAATAATCCGTACAAACAAAACAGTATTTGTTTTCTACCTTATTTAGCTGCTAAGAAGGTGTGCTGCATACAAGAGCCTGTTTGATGACAGGTTTTGTCGTCTCCCCTTGTTTTATGGCTTTTAACCACAACTTAAATTTTTTGTTGTTTCATGGCAGCAAGTATGGGATGAATATTCCAATTATCTCTCCTCTATGGCATCAGGCTCACTAATTGAAGCTCCTTGTATAGCCAACCCTGTGCTGGTTTGTTTTGGCTGCCTCCAGTTTTTGGTATGTTTTGCCTCCAGCGAACATCAACGTAACTGTGATGTAGACAGAAAAAGAGGTCTATAGACATCCTATGATTTGGGCCATTTAAAGAACTCTTACAATAAATTAAGTTCAGTCTTGGATGACAGGAAGAGGCTTTAAAAAGGTGAATATTTCCACAGCAAATGTTCACCTTCAGTCACACTGCAGACTGCAACATTCAAGCCACATTCAAATCTCCTAACTTACCTTACAAGTCGAAAACCATCAGAACAGCTCTCCAAAGCTTTAGAAATGAGTATGGCAGGAATAGGTGAAGTTGTTTTCAGGCAGTTTTGGGTATTGTTTATTTCATTGTATTTGGTGTTTTCTATTGTTTTAAATGCAGAACTGAGAGCAAAGCTAGCATGTTAGATGGCAGCTGGAGCATGTTAACACTTTTGTTTACCAGATTCTAATGTGTTTGAGTCATTTATAAAGTTATGACAAACGTCGTTTTAATAAGGGTTTAACACCTAATATGATGTTTACATTTATTGTTTTTTTATCCTTTTATTGAACTATAGTTTTGAAATATGATTACATTTTCCTTTTAAATAAGGTCCATGGTGCTTCTTGACTGTTACTGTTACACAACTTGGCAGTAGTTCCTTTTTTAAAACGTAGTTGAAATCTTTCTTTTAATCTGTTGTCCTAACATCACAGCCGTCTGGGTGTTTGTTCGCAGGACTATATGTGATAGACCAAAACTTATTTGACTGAATATTAAATAGCATAAATGCATATAAATACACCCAGAACAACATATTAAGCAGGGGTGTCGAACTCTAAATTAAAGCCAAAACCACTGCTGACCATCCCAAATTTGCCAAAAAACATCTTACTAAAATAAAATACATGATACAATACATGTGGATACATGAGACAAAACAGAAAGGTTTGGGAGTGTGTGCATCCTCTGATATTTGGTGTTAAACATCAAAAGAAAATAACATCATAGACGGACATGGTGGTGGTGTTAGACCTGCCACAATAAAAAAACAAACAAACAAAAAAAAAACATCAACATCAAAACAAAGAACTTTCCCAAAATGAATCTACACTGATGTAAAAGGATCATTAGCCACTGTTACACAGCCGCCATAATAAGTTCTTATGTTTACATAGTTTTTTACATAGAGGATTGTTTGTTTAGGTCCATCTTCTATATAAATGATACGTTTTTTTAATCTGCTTATCTTTGTTTCATTTTAAAATGTGTTTAATGATCAGGAAACATTGAAGTTCAAATGTGTTGAAAGGATAGCCCCTTGATATGAAGCATCTCATTTTTGAGGGGGTCCTTAAAGTATATATATATAAAAAAAACAGGACCCATATGAGTGATATATGCTGTTCAAATTAAAGCTTATTTATTTATCCCCCCATTGAAGTAAGTCTTTCCTCATGTGAACAACTGGGTTTTTAGTCAAAGGGCTTTATTTAGTCAGCCTCTCTCTCTCTCTCTCTCTCTCTCTCTATAATACAGATATTATAAATGGTAAATGGCCTGTACTTATATAGCACCAAGTCAGGAGATTTTACCAAAGCGCTTTACACGACATTCAGTCATTCACCCACTCATGGTGGCAAGCTACATTGTACCCACAGCTGCCCTGGGGCTCACTGACAGAAGCGGCTGCCGTAGACTGTTGTCACGGGGCCCTCTGACCACCATCAGTTAGGCAATAAGGGTGAAGTGTCTTGCCCAAGGGCAAACTCCTGCATCCAACGCCACTTTCACCCTCACAGTTATACTGCTTTACTTTCTTCCAGGTTTTCAAGTGTTTGGCCTTTAAAACTGCGACACAAAGCTTTAACTTTATAGACTAGCTGCCCAAGAGTGAACGGTACTGAAGGACAATTTGAGTGAAATAAAAGATTGGCTTTCACAATTTGTCTATGTAGTCATCCTAGATTGGCAGGACGTGTTGTTGGTGACGTAACAAACACGCACCAAGAATAAAGAACCGCTCCATCTACTCCAGCATGTGTGTGTGTGCTATGAAACATGTATTCGTGGTCCAGGTGAAAGCGTGTTTGTGTGCGACTCGTCTCACCCCGCGCTGGCTGTGTTTCACGCTGCTATGATCATGAGAGACATGCTGTCCTGGAAAGCGATCTGAGGGAGCAAAGAGAAGCCACGCTGCTTTTCATTAAAAATTCATCCCTATCCTTACTGCTCACCAAGAGACAGAGACCTGAGGAGGAGCGCTCACGTACATGCATGCACAAACAGTCACAGAAACAGAGAAAGGGAGCAGTTTTCTCCATAGGAAATGACATCATGCTCCTCAGCAGACTCAGCAACACCTTATCCTCACCCACATCGGGATGTAGCAACGATAACGGACGAATCTTCGTTTTGACAAATTCCCTCATTCACTGGGATCTGCAGATTGGTGGGGCGATGTCTTCCATTTTTTATTTATCCCATCATATATCAGCAGAGGAGTCAGCGTTTTGGTTCAAGCTTTGTTTAAGAGTCATCGTACGTACCGTCACTGACATGAATAATCGGATGTCAGCTTTCCCAGACACCAGGTTTGAATCATTTCCCTAAGAAAGCCTATTAGATCATCATCCCTCACGTCGAGCATTCAGTTCCTTCTATCAAGTTTTCTAAGGTTAGACAAGATTGATGGATCACCTTCAACTTTCACAAAAACACACTAAACCAACATGTCAAACTGGGTCTGTCTCACGGAGCAAGCTTCTGTAACTTAACAACCTTTTAGCTTCTTTCTCCATGTAACCTTGTGTGTTTTGGACTGAAGCAGCTTTCTGCACCCTCACTCGCAGATTCAATCTCATTGCAACTGTTTGTTTTCCCAACAGCGCCATTTGCTGTGACAGTGGGGTCTGCCAGCCTCGACGACTGCAGTAAATACTCTCTCTGAAGTGCAGTAAACCAAGCCAATCTGAGCAGAGTCACTGAATGACGACTCTGACGTCCTCTCGAGGACACAGGCCTGAGAGGTGTCAATTCAACATGGCCACTGAATGACACTACAGCAAACAACGAAAGCCATTGTTCTCTTTTAAACAGCTCAGCCCGGTTTTGTTTGGTCCCCTAAATCTCTTCCATGTTAATGTCGACAAGTTAAACGTACTGAGGCCCGGCTTTATTAGATGAAACTTTACACAGGTGGTGTCTGCTGAATGTAACTTTAAAACTGTGTGCTTTGGGGGGTAAACCTAAATATAATAATATAAAAATAATTATGATGCCGCTCACAGATGCCAAAAACATAAATGATAAAAAATCAACAGTTGACATTTACCAGTTTTATAAATATCAGGTTTTTAAGTGTTTCAGTTAGTGTTTGTATGTCTGTGTTATTGTTAAAGTTAGTTTTGCAGTTATATTGGACATCTGGAATATGTTTGTCTCTGCCCTGCAAAGGTGTAACACAAATATTGTGATGCAATGATGCAAATTATCTTTACATCGAAAAATAAAGTAGTTTGTTGGCATGTACTGCTCAGGAAGATAAAGCATGCAAAGATATTTTTTTATTTCAAAACAATACATCCCTCAATTTTCTTTACCAGCTCATTCAAGCTGGAGCCTGTTTCAACCATCACTGGATGAGAGGAAGGGTACAACCTGGACACCTAATGCAAATCAGTAAGACAAAATGTCAAAAGCTGATAACAAGCTTGCATTTGCATTTCAAATTGCAATAACAGATGTGTTCCTGGGCCATCTGGGATCAAATCACCTTCATCCTGGTCACAAACATTGCAGCAGAGCTACATCATGTTGAATGTTACCCTTCTAACTCCTCCATCTGTCACTTTGATGCTGCCCTGCCGAGTTCGCTTCCAGCTGTCCTGCTCTGTCCTGCTCTGTCCTCCACCCGGCCTCGGGCCTCAAATCTAACGTTTACCTCCGTTCAGGGCTAAAGCTTCCTGTACAGAGAATTTATTTAGCCCCTAGGATGGTTGCAGAGCTGTCATGAAATCCCCCACTGAGTGCTAAGAGGGCTTTGCAGAGGTGGGAACATCTCTGTCTCTGGTCTATAGCTACAGTTTGTTTGTATATGCAAACTAACATTTGGTAGAACATACCAACACATCATATATAGTTCTTTATTTACTTACTTTTAGGGTTTCAACTTTTGACTTACAAATATTTATGGTTTAAAAATGACTTTTTGCATCTCTTAAATATTAAAGAGGCACTTTTAAAATTAAAAATGTATCAAAATGTAATATCATTTAAAACTCTGTACAACAACAAGGTACACAGTTATATTTTTTCATGGGACCCAGGGACAGGGTTTTTCTATTCAATAAAACTAAGCATCATTTAAAAACCAGTGTTTTCGTGTTTTTTTTTCAGATTATTTTTGTGTGATAATAAATATGCCATGATAATAAATGCTAAACCATAAATTGTAACTGAAATTCTAGGGATAAATGGTAATACTGTCATTTGTTTTGACATTGCAACCACACTGCAGCTGTTGAGTTTGGCTATGAAACCAACCCGAACAATCTTTTCTAGCATTTGTCTGACTTTCTACTCCGTCACAAAGCTGTCCTGTAATGTTCGCTATGCTAACAGGAAACAAATAGGGGAGGGGTGAGAGGAGGCCGATGACCAGAGTGAAACCTTTCGTCACCAAGACTTTTTAGTAGTAAGAGAGACGCAAGGAAAACAAACATAAAACCTAAATTATTGAGCTCATTCAAAGTTTATGGTGTGACTAATTTTTATTACGTGACCTATTGAGTTATTGTTTACTGTGACAGGCCTATCTGACGTTAAAACTTATCTCATGTTCGGAGTATGAGTGACAAGAAAAAAGAAGAAAGTTGGAATGACATACAATAATGGAAAAAATAATTAGACTACGCTGTTTTCTTTGATTTCTCGTTCTAAAACAATGTTGACTTTTTAACATTTTCCATAATGGTATGAAACAGCTGTCATTATCAAAATATTCCTACATGTAACATGGCAATGATAAAGGCCTGCTGTAAATGAACTTAAATTGTTGGATAGACTTCCTCTGTCCTGTGCTTTTAGCAACTGAGATACTAAAACTAGCAAAGAGCGTCTGATTTGACCGATACAGTTTTTTTTAAGGCTGATCCGGTTAGTGATTATTAACCAACCCCGGATTTTTGCTGCTGAATTTTGGGGGGGCGAATTTAGCTCAATATTGCTTTCTCCTCTCATTTACATGATAAAATGTCACAAAGATAACAAATTTATTATGAAATTAAAGAAAACATTAACGATGGATAGCAAATAGAGGAAAAAGCAAATCATGCACCTCATCTGATCTTAAGGCGTGGCCGGTGAACGTACTAATGCATGCACATCTAGGCTCATACTGATAAAAGAAAGCAAATACCGGCCGATGTTCTGGCCTATCTCTAGTGTTTGGAACATTGTGATAAAAAAAGAAAAAAAAAGGCAGTAAAAAATCTATTAGTTCAATTGTTTTAAGTGATACAGTTTTTAAATTTGAAAAGTTTTCATCATACACTCTTCATCTAGTCTCATATTATTATAGAGTTTTTAGGAATATGGCTTTAAAAGAGAAGAGACTATGCTTCAACAAGCTGCAGAACTTATTAATTAATTTAATGGCGACAGAATGACACAACTCCAGACAGAACCTCTGTGGGACAGAACACTACAGGAGTACCTTTCCGCCTACAGCTATCAACAACTCGTTAAAGAAACCTCATTTATCAGTTACAACAACATTTAATTTCCCTATGCAGTTAATAATGTAGTTCTGAATTGAATGGAACCCCTTTGAAAGCTTTTTGAACGGAGCCTGGTTACACAGCACTACATGTTACACTGTTAAAACTCCTTTTATTAATATCACATTAATTAAAGATTTTTTTGGCCATAGAGTCAACAACAGAACAAGCACATGCAGACTTATACCTGAGGGAAATTAAGAAATCGACTTAGTGGTCATGTTTTTGGACTATGGGGTAAAGATGGAGAGAACCCATGCATCTGAGATATGATGGAGACACAGCAGGTCAGTAATAAAACCACAGTTTACTAATCAATGTTTGTACTTTATCACACCTTCTATACATAATTAGGCATGCTCAGAATGTGGCTAAACACTTTTAATAATTATAACCTGTTGATTACTTTGTTTTGGTGATTATTTGGAGCCAGTATAAAATTGTTGAGCTCATCATTATAAACTAGTGTTGTTCAAGTTTGCACTTATTACGTTTTTTTTCCCCGATCATTTAAACATTTAATCTAAAAAAGAAACCCAAAACAGCTGAGGAAAAACTATAATTCAAATAGTTCACTGCTGTTGTAATTCTTTTTAAAAAAATGTACAGTTTGAAAATGAAAGTGGTTTAAGTTTATTTGTCAAATCTTAATGAGATGATGTCAGTAAAGGCAGCTCAGTACTTTGGTACTGCTCCTTGTGGGCTTTTTTTTTACATTGGTTTCCTCATGTTCTGTGTATTTACAAACAATCCTCCAAATGCCGGAAAATTCACAGAAAGGATGATAATGTTTTAATAAAACCCTACTTATGTTCAATCACAATATCCACAGCAAAATATATCACTTCCATAAATCTAAAGACAATGATGGAGCTGTTAGTCAAAGAAGGTTTTCCCCAGGGTAATCCTTACATATTCCTGCCGAACATTTAAAAATGAAACTTTTAAACACAAACTAAAAATCAGTGATTAAGCAGAATCCAACCAGTTTTCCCACTACTCATCTATTGAACCTTTTAGTCTGAATGGATGCCTGCAGATGTTCCTTTGGGAAGTTCTCTGCAGTGAAACCACCAAACAAACCCTAAGTTTGCCGTGTACCTTCTTCAGCTCTGACATGATGCAGTGTTTTTAAGGTGCGTTCTGACACAAAGCAAATAGTCTGTAATAGATTGCAAATGAACTGCGCCACAGACACTACCAATTAATCAAAAAGCAGATTGCTGTGCATGCTCTGTGCCACTGCAGAAGAAAGAAAAAAAAAGGAGTGAATTGCACCTCCTTAAAATGAATGGATTGTATCTGCAGTTAATTATCATTTACTTCAGGGTCTCTTTGGGATGTTTCCACAGCTGAAGGATACAGCAGGCGAGGTGGAACGGAGTGGAGCTTCGAAATGGGCCTGCTGGTAATTACACTTTCACTGTGCGAGGATCAATTCCGTGCAATCAGAGTGCAATCACACTGAAAATCGAGTGGTTCTTCAAGCCACTTTAACATGGAAACCTTACATTTCCAAAGGTATAATACGTGGGTTTCTTTGAGTCAGTTTGAACACAATTTGGTCTGAAAATGACAATCTGACTGACTAAAATAGTGATAAAGTTTAAGGAAATCATTTTCAGATCCCCAGAATGGTAGCTTAGATCACAACAGTGTTTCTCTGCACAAAGCTTCCTCTCATCTATCTCACATAAAAAACAAACATCTCACTTTTTTCTCTCCACCCACACATCCTATCTTTTATTCTACATTTCATTAGCCCATTTTAAGACAACTTTGATAGCATTTGGACTTGGTTTCCTGACATCCAGAAATATACAAAAATGTGTCTTATTTTGATACAGAAATGATCTTTTTGTGTGAACACCCTTTGATAAAACTATTGTTCACATCAGATACTGGCCCTAATATTTATTTTAAATTAAAACGACAGAAAGATCTGTACTATCCCTTTAAAGGCTCTTTGTCTTTAAGATTTCTTTTTCTCCATCTTTCACTGAACCAAAATATCAACTATAATACAAGCAGAATATTTCTAATTTAAGTCAATCAAATTCTCCATATGACAACTGGACGATTAATAACCCACTAAAAATGCTGTTAATCTGGTATTTTAAGCAAACTAGAAAAGTAGATTTTAATTTAAACTTATTTTAAAGAGCCAATGACAATATTTTTTGCTAACAAGGTTCTTAGGGCCTTTGGAAGAGAAACTGATCTGCAGCTTCACACATCCTCCACCGTACGTAACTGTGGAAATAAAATGGTTTTCCACATATTCATCCTGCTGTATGTCAGATTCACCTAAATGCTCTTCTTGGGAAAATCTTAGTCTCAAAATCTTAATGGATCTTAATGTACCAGCAGCATTTATCAAACTTCACATGTTGGGATTTGTTATTTGGGACATAGAAAAAGCATTTTCCTCACATTCTTGATACTTGATATTATAGGGAACATATTTAAAGCTTGTCACAGCTGCTTAAAACTTATTGCTGCTAAAAATTGAAATATGGACATGTTAACCTAAGTGGTTTTAGTTTTTCCCATTATTATGACTAATTTCTGATTTAATGTATTTAACTTTTACCAACATGTTTCTAATTACAGGAAGAAATGATAAAAGGAAAATAAAAACGTCCAGGCAGAGTATTGATTTTGATCAGAAACAAGTATGGTGATGGCCTTTCAACCGGAAAACAAAACTGTAGTTCATCAACAAAGACACACTGTAAATATACAAGTGGAATAATTAATAAAACTGTAAAAAATTAAATAAAGGATGTATGATGACTGAGATTCATTTAAATATTGCTTTCAATAAAATGTAATTAAATCCATGCTATATACTGTATATTTTCCAAACTCATTTTTTTTATTGTTTCATTATCTTTTGAGAGATACCTACTTCTTGTGATGCTGGATGACTGGAATCGATTTAAAATGTAAATCTGCTAAAAATCTGAATAATTTGGGGCTTATAAGCATCTTATTTGAACTAATTTTTTTTTATCTTCTTTCCCATTTTGAGAAATAACAAAGATTGATTACAATCCAGGAAACAAGATTTCTATTTACAATAAAAAATGATTTATTTATATTTTTTCAGTATTCTTAGGAAAGCATGTTTTTGTTACACTAGACTCATGTCATAAATTTAGTTAAGAAAATAGATTTTTCAGATTTCTTTGTATACATCTGTTTTTTCTGGCAGTTTTAGAAGAAGACATAAATGAGCAGCAGTTTTTAAAAGTCCTGCATGGAAGTGTACTGAGGCAGGAGCACACCTGTGTGAAAAAGGATATATCCACGCACTCAAAGGGCTCCAGCAGCCCTGCTTTCGATCATGCTTTGGCCAGTTGTCGTGCCACACCACATGCTTACACAAATATTGGCCCAGGGTATGTTTCGTATCGATTTGTTCTGTGGTCACACAGGATAAAGATAGACCCCACCCAACAGGACCAGCTGCAGCTAAAAATAACATGAGTAAATCAGGGCTGGGGCGGGGCGAACACACGTGTTCTCTGCTGCTCTGCTGGGTGTGAAGATGAGGGGGAGTCAAAGTTCAGCATGGGCGTTGTGAAGCTGTTCTGTGATATCATTGAAGCTCCTGATCTCTGAGGGGAGGGCGGCTGTGGTCCAAAGCGGGTGACAGCATTTACGGGAGCGCACTGTCGAGGTTTACAACCTCCCCCTCTCCCATCGATCAAAGCCATCAGAGACATTAATCATACACTAAACCAATTACCATGCCATCACACTCCTCTGCTGTCCACTCAATCTCAGATCGTCTGTCAAGAGATCCAGGCGGCACCTTACAGAGGTACAATGAATAATAATATACAAGATGGGACTCATAATCAGTCTCCTGTGCACTTTAAACCTCCATTGTTAACTTAACTTTGATGAATGAGTACTTGACTACATGTCTCGTGTGAAATATAATACTTGAACTAATACTTGCTAGAACTTTATAATAATGGAGGTAATTGATTCAATCTTGAAAATTTAATTTTTTTTCCAGCTACTTAGATCACTTTCTAAAAACAGGCTCATTTAATCCTCTTACAAAACCTACAACACATTTTTAAATATGGTTGTCAGACTGCTACCTGTACTGCTAATGTCTGTTCACGTAAGAAGTTAGGCAGGTCTAAATGTGACCAAATCAAGAGAATTTAGTGTAAAATCAAATTCTATAAGGTCTCTGAAGTATCTGTGTTTTCCTCTGTTTGTAAAATGAAGCTATGCTGGGATGAAGGATGTAGAGTTCCCAGTGTTCTATCACATCAGGGTGAGGTACATCTCATTTTTTCCTTTAACCATCCATCCATCCAT